>JAUUEB010100056.1:0-15170 GCA_032362205.1 Clione limacina | reverse complement strand
CTGCTCAAGTATATCTAAAGGCGATACACCGTGACTCTCTGCTCCATTATATCTAAAGGCGATACACCGCGACTCTCTGCGCAATTATATCTAAAGGCGATACACCGCGACTCTCTGCGCAATTATATCTAAAGGCGATACACCGTGACTCTCTGCTCAATTATATCTAAAGGCGATACACCGCGACTCTCTGCTCAAGTATATCTAAAGGCGATACACCGTGACTCTCTGCTCCATTATATCTAAAGGCGATACACCGCGACTCTCGACTCAATTATATCTAAAGACGATACACCGCGACTCTCTGCTCAATTATATCTAAAGGCATTACACCGCGACTCTCTGCTCAATTATATCTAAAGGCAATACACCGCGACTAACGCCTCAGCTTGTTGTTTGAAGTAGGTTTTTTTTGTACGTGGTTAAGTCTCTTACAGCACAAGAAGGTTCCTACAATAACGTCTCGATTAAGGGGCATGACTACAAATATATGGCAATGGTGGGATTCGAACCATTGTATACAAGGTGACGACGTTACCTCGGGGCATTCACAAAAGAAGAAGTTGAAGTGTTTTGTTTTTTTCCAGTTTTGAATAAATGTAAGAAAATATTATAATGTTAAAGCATCAACTTAGTTAATGATCATCTGCAAGTACAAATTGATGTTTTAAAGAAAGAAAGAAATGTTTTCTTTTGTTAATCTGATCATAGACATAATCACAAATTGTACAGCTAACCATAGGTGAACCTTTTATACGGGTTTTTTTGTTATTGTGTTTCGATTGTGAGCACAAACAATCTGCTCTCTTTAGCACTATAAGCTCCTGGGTATATCTACAGAAGCCTTGTATTGTCCATGCTTACCATGCGAGCAGTACTTAACATTATGTTCACATTTTCTCTCCTATACTAGATTGCCTCACTATCACAAAGGCGAGTGCCATATCCTAAACCAATATCAATTTTAAGGGCCTATTAGAGAACAGTTGTGTAAAAATCCGAGAAGATGCAGCAAAACCAACTAAATATTACTGCTACTCTTTGATACAAAAAAATTAGAATGAGTTAACTCCAAATCATGTACAAGTCGACATAATTACATTTTTATATAATATTCAAGCTAACACCTAATGTAGCGACAATCTTATGTTGCGACCACCTGATATAGCGACCACATAATGTATCTATTTTTGTTTTACTTCCAGAACCCCCAGAGTCGCCTCCACCACTGATAACACAACAACTTCCAAAGTTTGATAATCGCCTCCAACTGGGAGACATGGCACCTTGTTGTGGCACAGTTCCAGATTCTATAGACTACAAAACTAATCCATATGTGAAACCGCCATATTCTTACGCCACACTCATCTGTATGGCCATGAAAGCCACAAAGAAAAACAAGATTACGTTGGCATCTATTTACAATTGGATCACAGATAACTTTATGTACTACAGACTCACAGATCCTAGTTGGCAGGTATGAGACAATTATGTTTGATAAATGTTGTGTTCGTCAGGTATGAGACAATTATGTTTGATAAATGTTGTGTTCGTCCGACACGTTATCTATATGATTTGAAATCAGACCATAATCAAACTCAAACACAATTTGTACTTAGGTTACGTATTCTGTGAATATTTGATTAGTGAACGTATTTGGAATAAATTTTAAGAAGCACTCTTTAACATTATTCCTGATCAGTGCTGATAATCGGCATGATGGCGACCATATTGGATTTTGCTGGTCAGGTTATTTTATAATATCATTACATTTTTCATACAGTGATGGTTAACGACAAAAAAAATAAACACAAAGCCACATATTGGTTCAATCCACATTGGGCATCTTAAATCAAACTAAAAAAAATTTCCCGGCCCTGTTTGATTATGCTAGTAGGGTACAAAACTATAAATTTTAAAGGTTTAAGAGATCTTAACTAACTTTGTTTCAAGGAACAAAATATCTGTTATGGTCTTAAACTTAAATGCATGATACGTAGATACGCTCTAATAGAGGACCTAGATACTGATTAAAAACACAGTTTCCTGCGTCATTGTTGATGATGAGCGGGCATAATTGCTTGAACCAGGTGGTTATTTCTGAACATGGGAGTAGTTTGCCCAAGTTCTATGCCCTTTCCCTCTGATGTTTTCAAAGACCAAATTCATTGTAATGACGTAAATAAGACCGAGGTCAGATAATGTATAGGGATGTCCTAAATTTACTTCACGGGTATTTCTGAATTAAAGCTAGACATGAAAAATCATGACCGAAAATATGTGTTTGCACTTCCCGGAAATTGAACCCGGAATATCCGCGTGGTAAGTTGACGCACTACCTACTGAGCTACACTGATCTGCTAAAATAATCCCTCCCCAACTGTAATTGTAGAGCTAAAAGCAAAGAAATGGATAATTATACGACACGGTTATATCTTATATAAGAGGTGTTAACCACCTCTAGAAGAAGGTATTGATTAATTCAAGATGATACCAGCTTACCACGGTGTAAATGAACGCACCGGGGAAACAATGTGGTGTGGTTTCAATTTTCTTATTTTTTTCTTATTGATTATAACTTATCGATCAACACAACCTCCTTACAGAATACAAAATGTGCATTTATATACTTTACACTAATATCTCCATGCTCCACTTGTCTCATTTGCAGCGCTTGGGTTCTTTCTTTTATCTCAATCAGATTTCGGTTCACTGTCTCATTAACACATTTTTCCTCGGGGCAATTTGATTAATGGTAGCATTGTCTGATTTGAAACAAATAATAGATCCAGATTTGAGTCCTTGTTTGGCTTGCTGTAATGTCCTTGAAAATTACCCTTGGGACTTTTTATTTCAACCTCTCCATCCTTAATTTGATGTATACCCGTCCACATAATATATAATAAATCCTCTTATTGCAAAACAGGAATCCTTAATACACAAAAATATCTGTGTGCTCCCAAGATGCTGAGAAGATAACTAGGGTCTAGTTTTGGACCGTTTGTATAGTGTAGAGGGCAGGCGCGTAGCCAGGATTTTGAAATGGGGGGACACCTTTGTAAAAAATCAAAACAATGGGACATTTTTGACATTAGTTATAAATGGTGCACATTTAGGGTAATTTGTATCACAAATGGGGAACAATGGCAGTAATTTTGAAAATAAGTAAAAATTGTACAATTCTAGAGCATTTTGGAACGAAATGGGGGGGGGGGCATTCCCCCATATCCAACCCTGGCTACGCGCTTGGTAGAGGGGCCGAGGTGAAATGTTAAGTTTGCTATATTATAGACATGTTGAAACAGGTCAAAACATGGCGACGAATTTTGCGTCAACTTTAGTCTGCTAGTATATTTATATATGGCACATACATTTCTTTTACGATGATAAGATTTCCTAACATACCCGATATCTGGGCTAGACGATTAAAAACACGAATTTGTATTTCACACTTTTTGCGCTGTAATATGACGCAACATCTAAGAGGTTCCCTCGTGCTTAACACGATCACTTTTACAATTAACTGCACGCTTCACCTGGTTCTCTTCCATAAAGAATTACAAAAAAAGGAAATGTGGGACCGTCTTTTATTTCGTTTCCAGTCGCGGCATGTCTTTTTGATCTGACTTTAGTGCTAAACAAATTATCAGACACCAATGTTTGATATACCTCTAATGCTTCAATATCCTAAATTAAATAGTTGGTAGTCTGATCAATTATATGACATAAAGGAGCTCGTAGTCTGATCAATTATATGACATAAAGCAGCTCGTAGTATGATCAAGTATATGACATAAAGCAGCTCATAGCTGATCAGTTATATGACATAAAGCAGCTCGTAGATGATCAATTATATGACATAAAGCAGCTCATAGCTGATCAATTAAATGACATAAAGCAGCTCGTAGCTGATCAATTATATGACATAAAGCAGCTCATAGCTGATCAATTATATGTCATAAAGCAGCTCGTAGCTGATCAATTATATGACATAAAGAAGCTCGTAGCTGATCAATTATATGACATAAAGCAGCTCATAGCTGATGTTAAATAGAAGTTCGTGCATATAATATGTAACGTACGTATTCTTGCACGTTGATAACTAATATATTAACTTTAGAGTTTAGTCTGAATAAACACAAGCATCTTTAAGAGCACTTGTTTAGTACAAAGTTGAGTTTCAAATAACTGCCAGAGTAAACAACAGTTCTGTTTACCAATATATAAACACGTTGGTACTTTCTTCATACTAGTGATATTATCGTCATTGAGATAAAAGTTTAGATTGTATTAAAAGATAGGGTGGGGTCATTTGTGAACTGATTCGCTAAAATCCCTCCTCCTAACTGTAAGATAACCCCTCCCCCCCCCACTACATACTGCTAGTCACGGTCACCTTCCAAATTAACTGCACGCCTCACCTAGTTCACCCCCACTGACGTGTCACCTTGAGTGATCGATAAGTATTGATTGGTGCCATTCCACAACATAACATTTTGCCTATGTGTGCGATATATCTGCTGCGCTAAGGCGTTAGTCTAAAGTAGGTTAAATACCGTACTATATAAATAACCAACTAGTTTCTTTTGATCAAAACTTTCCTTAGTCATAGAGTACGCGTATTGATTCCTTTCACCACTTTTTTCTTTGATTAAGTTCAAACTAAATCAGAAATCGATTCGATAAAAGAGAAGTAATTGACGTATTTCCAATTTCCTTATTATCTCAAATAAAATCGAACTTTGTGGGGACGTTTCAATGATAACGTGGTATTCATTATTACTGTCTTTATCAGGTCGGGGAATCGTGTGGTTACATCGAGTTCGACTCGAATGGTTTTATGGCTTTTCCTCGATGACGAGGGTTAGTTTCATTACGTATTAATTACTTTGCGTCAAAGATCCTATTCAAGATTTCTCATTTTTCTCCAGCCTGTATGGATTATCATGGTTCCCTTTATGTCTTGTATATGGGCCTCTACATGTTTTATGTCACAGTAGTTAACCCAGTGCTAATGTTTCCGTCTATATTAGCACCCCTACCACCCCTCAAACCCCTACCACCCCTCCCACCCCTCCCACCACCCCCACCCACCCTACTCCTCACCCTCTTATCTCATATTGAGATATTTATAATTCCTTTTGTGTGGGTAAGATCTTAAGATTTTGCTATACAAGTTTATTCACGGTGCAGGTGCACAAGAACCATTTCCACTTTGTAGTAATAGCAACTTTTCTTCATGATGTACCATTTCAAAATATTTTGAAGTCTTCGGTTTTTGTTGATGCGTGAATAGGTAATTCTTCTATCATAGCGTATATGCTTTTGAAATAATGACACCACAGCTGGTTTTTCATTTTAAAATTGTCATGATTAGACGTCCAGTGTCTGTTTGAAGGTCATATCTCAATACATAAAACGTACTTAAAAATATGTAAATTTTTGATCTTGTAATACAATGTCAACTCTTTACATATTTTTGTATCTAAGTATATATTACAATATTTATGTGTCATATCTGCTTATAGAAATTGTGCAGAATGTCACTTGAGGTTTCCACAAAAAGTCAAGGGAATTTTTCTCAATCAATTCCATCTCTTATACTAGCAGCTAGAGTTGACCAAATCTGGAGTCGACGCTTGATCCTGTCTTTAGTGATGTTGTGTTTTATAGAGGTATCTATTTATTTGTCCAAAATATTACTCTAGTATTTGTTGAATTTTATGTATGTTTACCAGTGTATTTTTCGATTATTTCAGAACTCTATCCGGCACAACTTGAGTCTCAACAAATGCTTCGAGAAGGTCGCTCGTCGGAAAGATGAGCCAGGTAAGGGTGGCTTCTGGCGTATCAACCCCGAGTATGGTGACATGGTCGAGAACGGTGTCTTCAAAAAGAGACGAGGAAGTCGTGACGTCATACCTAGCCCTCCCCTCAAGAGGTTTAAGTTTGAAGACGACGACTTCCCTGGTGTGTCTGGCATGAAGAGTGGAGCAGATAAACTTCTCAGCAACGGTTCTTACGCTGATTCAAGTTATGACGATGATGACGACGACAATTCATTAACGCTAAGAGGTGATTTCAATTGGACATCGATACTAAACCAAGACATTGATATTGGTGGCAGGACTATAAAAACAGAAGACATTTTAGATGAGACAGAATCATCGCCGTTCATGGCCATGAGTCCTCCAAGCTCTGAGACCAACTCTGATGATCTCGGCTTAGATGATCTATTCTCGCAGACAGACTTTGCAATAGATCCTTCAGTTGCCTGTCGGACCGTCGACCCCCTAGACTTAACAGTTCAAGGTAACCATATTCGTCCTCCAGAGTGGTGGAGTGGTGACAGTATAGCATATTTCCAAGTGGACAATAACAATAATTATAATAGTTATAACCCTAGTGGCCTCCAGACACCAGTGCCGCCTTCTCCAGACTCTGACCGAGGGGACACCATGTGGGGAGATAACTTAGACTTGGGACCAACTGGACATTTTGATTTAGATAATTTGTTTGATATTGACAATATCCCAAGTCCACAGTTATGAAACAGGCTTAAGTAGAAGTTGTTTAAAATTAAAGTCCATCTTCACTGATGGCAAACATGGCCAAGCCGGACATGACGTCATATCCCTGAGTATTTCTCTTGCAGCTTTTTGTGACTATGTCGTCACCGATCGCTTAAACACATGTCGACCAATGCGAGACTCTAAGAAATAGTTCCAGTGGCCGTCACCATCTGGACATCGACAGTCAAGATAAAGCCTGGTTTTGGGTTAGGTTAAAAGTGTGTCTTTTTTCCTTTCAAATATGAATAACTATTGGTTAAATTATTTTAGCCTTAACTCTACAGTGCCTCTCTTCCTCTGGTAATGTGCCCAGAACATGTTTACAAAATTAATAATAAATTGTACAAATATATATCAAACACCACACACACTACACTTGTTAAAAGCAAATTGATTTTTTCAAGTTTCAATAAGCAATTCACCTTTCCTCTACCTTTACACTTACAAACATATACTATTTAACAAATTTAAATTATAAATTTGAGTGCATCAGCTTTGACCCTACTAACTTCAGACTTTCTGGTTGGCATAATCACGATTGCGATTTTATCGTTTTGCTCTCTTGCAGTATAAATACAGAATACATACTGACAATGTATAACGTCCTCTGGTTAGCAGTAACAAGCTTTATTTGCTCTTAGTTTGTCCGATTTGGTATCGGGCGAAGAAAAAAATAACTCACAGAAGCAACGGAGTTAAGACAGGTATTATTTATGTCTAACTAACCCAGTTTAGCATGTAGTTTAAACAAGTCATTGATATTCATAAGTAGCACTTGTCTGCGATCCTTTTTGTTCTGAGTTCTGATAGCACATGACGTCACGACAAGCCTCTTAAGGCAAGATCCTTAATACTCTGTTAGAGGATGATATCCTTATAGGAGCAATGGTATTACTGTATGGGAGTCAGTGACAGCTCACGTGAGCATTGGATGACATGATATCAAACTTGCCAGGCTTCAGTCTTTGATAGTTTGCGTGTGGGGGTCTCTCTTAGTGCTTTGCGTGAGGCTTCCTGGTAATCATACATCATGTCAGGTAACTTCAAAAAGCCTTGATCTTTTGTTTTAACATAAAGAAATTCACGAGAACATAAAATACCAAAAGTTCTAGTAAAAGAGTAAGACTTTTTAAAATAATTTGCTTACTTTTCATATATATACACCAGTATAGTATTTGTTTCTTATAACTACTTATGACGTAGTCAGAGTTAAACAGTCAACATGTACAGATAAAGGAACAAAAACACACACACATACTTATTAAGTAACAAACGTCATAGGCTACTTTCTATAAAAGCCAGACTTATCATGTTAGGGACTGATAATGCATGATAAGTGATACCAATATCTATTGAGCATCTTTGAGATTCTCTTTCCAAACTCACTGTATGATAAGTGATACCAATATCTATTGAGCATCTTTGAGGCTCTCTTTCCAAACTCACTGTATAACTTTTTAAGGTTTAATTTCATTTTCCGATGGATATTAATCATAAACAGATAAACTATTTTTATATTCTTTAAGTTTCTAGAAATGAACCATGTAGTGTGATGCATTTTTTAAATTTTTTACCTATGAATTTTGCACTTGAAAATCCTTTTGTCTTAAATGTATTTTTAAACAAAAGCTCTGATCAAAGCATAAGCCTGTGATGTAGTATTATATGTAGTTTTATGATAATGATATGTAGTATTATGATTAAATACGATGATAAACTACGAAATGTTTGACATTTATTCACTATGTGAGCAGTCTAGTCATAGATAGCATATGCCCTCTATATCTGTGATTGGATGTCAAAATTTAGTGCTTGCGTGAAACCTACATACTTCCATTTACTTATCAATAGGAGAGCCATTTTGTTTGTTATGATTTTTAATAGCACGAATTATGCTGATTCAAAATGGCGGGTTTTACCGGAAATAACACATTCTTGGTACACGAGAAGATGCTTGAAAATATAAATCTTCTTTGGCCATGATTTCTTATAGCGCGAAATATGCTGAAATCAGAACTTTTTTTTTAAAAGTTACAACCTATTTATAATTTTACACTTTTATCGTCTTGTAAGACTATTTTAAACATTTTCCTATAATGTTTTGATGTATTTTTGGTATTTGGTATTCAGAGTTATCTTTCCTTTGATTTGATCTTTTTTCTGGTCTGTTGTTATTCTTCAGCTCGTATAAACTTAAGATAAGAAAAGTGAAAAAAAGTTCTCTACTCTAGGAACGTATCAATAGACACAAGTTTTTAACATAACAACAAAATAAAGACACTCGGCTCTCCTATGATATATGTGCGTTTATGAATATTATGGTGAAATATAAGATACTTGAAGACAGTCATTGCCTACCACTTATGTTCATAATAATGTGTGCTATGAAGCATTTGTGCATATGTGTGTGTATGTGTGTTTGTGTATGCTTGTGTCTGCCTGTCTGACTGTGGCCACAAAGAAAATTGGTCTAGTTGCATTATTTGTAACCAAACGTCTGAAATTTTCAACTGTAACAAAACGTAAAGTATACATTGTATGTAATGCCTGGTCTGCGGACTTGACAAATTAATTGTTTACACGAGTGCCTGTTAAATTTGGATGGTTAGCTTAAGATAACCGAATTGGTTTCATTCTTTTGGTATTTCTTAACAATGCAATATCTTATTTATTAAATCAATAATATACAAATGATAAATTTTGATTTATATGTTAAGAAACACACAGTTGTTTCCTTTATTTATTTGAGGTTTTTTTAATTTATTTATTTATTATTGTTTGAGAATTCCAGTCAAGAAAATATTCATCTGTGATTTTGAATTATTTATTTTCTTGATCAATTGATTTGGAATGTAGTAGTTTATCGACTCATCTATCACTGTTGTCATGATTTAGTAGTCCAACCTGGTCTAACAACTACTTATATGTACATTTGATCAAACATTATAAAGCTATAGTATTTTTCTGCTCTTGACATTCCAAACTATCGAGTATAGGTGACTCAAAATTTTATATCATAGGAATTTTCAAAATAGTGTATAATAAGTAAACACATCTAAAGATGTACAAAAGTGTTGATGCTGTTATTTTGCTTTGAGACTCCACTATGGTCGAATTTAATTTTGTTGACGTCATTTGAACAATTGGACAAATTGTTCAACTTTGCTGTCCCAAATCAACAATTATTCACTTTTTTATTCATCTAAGACTTGCTAACTAATAGATTGTAGATTAAAACCGAGGTAACATCTTGTAGACAACACTCAATAAGAGAGTTATACAATTAAACAAAAACTAGAGTGGGTAAAGAAATCTGCTAAAATTTAAAAAACACGTTAACTGACAAAGTTGACTAGATTTGAGCTTATAGAAAAAGAACGAAAAAATATGAGAGGGGAGATTTATAACATTTTAGTCCAAAAAGTTCTTAACTATTTATATGGTGGCCTCAGTAAAACGTCTCCTCTTCGCATGTAAGGTTGCCTGGTTTCGAACCCTGCCATTTCAGTATGTCACTGCCACTCCTCTTTCGCTTAATGTGGGATCGCCTTTCATAAGACCTTTTCGTGTTGCTTAGGGCGTTGAACGTTTAAAACTTTACTTTTTACTTTTACATGTAAAACTTTACAGACATCGATTAGCAAATAGAATGAAAACAATCAATTCGAAACATATAGTATTCATTTTACCAGTATTATTATACAAAATGATATCTTCTAGTTTGAAATATTATTATGTAAAAAAAATCTAATTATTTTCATACTTCATTGGTCTGTTATTATATGATTTTCAAGAGTTTAATTTGGTGTGTGAATTCATTTCGTTTTATAAAGTAATGTTTGAAACGTGCTTTGTATTTTTCACCATCTTATAATGTATAGGGTAAATTTTTCCATAAATTCATTCTTGCCCACCCGATCTTTCAGTATCGTTGTATATAATTAAAATTTTCACCAGCATTACTATCATCACCACCACCATCACCATCCTCATCCTCATCATTTAAACAGCAATCAGTTTCAACCTTATCGTCTTAATACCATCAGCCTTCGATGTTCTCGTTTTGTATACTAATTCCCAATTAAACATCGAACTCTTCTTGACCCTTTAAAAACTCCAGGTAAATCATCGACAAAATACAAAAAATAGTCAAGTTATCAGTCAAGTTATCAGTCAAGTTTTATTCATTCTATGCCACTATTTGTTCACATAATCTTTTCAAGATAATGATACCGAAATCCGCTTTTAAGTGTAAATAACAGATTGTTCATCTTTGTTTTCTGATATAATGTGTAACGGATATACCTACATTCAAATCTCGATAGCCAGATTTTCGTGATTGGCCAAAATAGTTCGTAACTTTTATGTTGTCGATTAAAAGTGGACATGATAGGACAGAAAATCGAATCTTAAGTAAGTTAGAAATTTCGAAATGATCGACATCTGGAGTTTCGAGGTTTGATTCTAGTCGAACAGTTAATAGAGCTGTCATTAAGAAAGTAGGTTTTCATCAGAATTATGGGAACAAAAGGCACAATTTTCAAAACATTCCAATCTTAACACGAAACTTGTAAAGACTGAACCAGAATTCTTGTTGTGTTCTGAGATAATGCTGCCTTATTATAGTTGTGAGACAACATTCAATTATTTCCGTCTGTAATTCTCGACAAGTTTTGTATCTTTTTGCCCATGTTTACATATAAGGTGACTCAAAAAAGCGTTTAACTTAAAGTTTTCGTTTCTGAACAATCCATTCTGAGGGATTTTTTTGAAACCAACCTTGACATCACTGCATGTCCAATTATCTCAAACTCAAGCTGGTTAGCTAAAAGAATGCTTTATGTGTCAAATAACTCATGACGGAAAGCCAATGCGTGACAAAAGTTATAATAGAAAATTGGATATTTGATTTTCCGGTTGTAATTTTTATTGAGCCGTCAACAGGTTTGACGTGAAGATATTCAATTGAACTATTTTAGTATACAAAAGCTCGTGACATTTCATAGTTAAAAATGTGAAATATAGCATCTAAAAGTACAGCGCGTCTTTTTAGCCAACTGATATTCATCATCCCATTTGTAAAACAAACATCATGGTTTTGTTTGTTTAATTTTGTGTGCTGTTTTCATTTCTTTCAAATAATGTTGCATAAAAACATATACGCTTAGCTGTGTAATTGCTTGTCTGACAATGTTAACAATGTTTCTATCAAGTATTCCATGCACAGTGTTAGTGAATGAAGTATCTATGTCTTCCTGAATAGTGCAACATTGAGACCACTAATATGTGCCCGGTGTATGCAGCTTGTAGAGACAGTATTACGTGTGCCCGGTGTATGCAGCTTGTAGAGACAGTATTACGTAGGAGAAATAGCATTCACCATAGAGGAAGTAATGTTATTTACTCACCCGCTATAAATAGAACGTATTCCACTCATGTGCAGATTGTTTGTTATACAAATAAATATGTTTGACTTTTAATAGAAAGCAGAAAGTTTATTTGTATTTTGAAACAGATTACAAATAAAGTGTACGGTTTTTATAAAATCATGTTTTGTTATTTTATTTTTATCACATTAAAATACTTAAATATCTTAAGCAGTTTTTGGAGCTGCTTTCACGCGGGATTAGCTTATCTCTTACATCTTGTTTTGGTTTATCTTAAATAGTTTTTGCTTTTTTTGGGGTGAGGGGTCTCTTTGGAGTCCTAGGAGCTCTAGCAAATTATCAACTTTTGTCCAAATACTGAGGAATTTCTTTTTAACTAGAGCAGAGTGCTTTGAATCCGAATGTGTGTCAGGACAAATCTTACCATGAATACAGACACACATTTAGAATGAGGAGATATCAATAGACTCTTTTGATACTTCTCTTCTTTATTTAAGACTGGATTATCCATGCCGTATTAATTAATATACTGCTTTATGATAAAGATCATTTAAAAAGGGGGAAATATTCTGTTTGATGTTATAAAAAAGTCTTTATTGATCCAACATGTGTTTGCCACCACTTAAACATCATGGGCACTATTAAATATATTCAATGCTGATATATTCGCGTGTCTTATCATAAAAGAGTAAGTATCAAATGAAGTGGAACTACATAACAATAGATTTTGGCGTTCGGAATGGCGAGTGATTAAGTCGCCGGCCTGGAAATGCGGTGATCTGAAAAGTTGTGGATTCAATACCCTCAATGGGTAAACAATTTAATTTCATACCGGAAAATGTGTGGAAAATGGCTATTGTGGTGGGATGCCCTCTGCTCATGCGAAAGAATTTCATTATCCGCACTTTCATGCACCCCGCCCCCACCCCAGATTTAACTTGGTAGGCAGGATCTAGCCCCTAGTCCTATCGGAAACGGACTTTAAAGATCCATTGGTGGTTGGAAATTGACAAAGGCGCCAAAAATGAACTTCCTATATCATAAGCATCATTTAAGTATCTTATTTCAAAGAGTACCCCTTGCATACTGATAGTGGCAACCCTCTGTGCAAAGGGATGTGTCAAAGTGTTTAGCAAAACATGATGCGGCTCACTAACACAAAGTCAGTCAACAATCAAACTTGACTTCTTCAATAATATAGATGAACGAACTTAACAAACAAACAAAACATCAAACCATAGATTTTACATTAATCGGCGTAAGGTTGTGTTGATAACTTCTCTGTTCAAATATTAATGTAACCTCCTACACGGAACCGGCAACACTTTACAAACTAGCAACATTTTTTGAATATTCAAATCACTTTTTATCAAGGCATTGGGAAAAATAACTTCAGGTTTTATCAAAAGAATTATTTCATTTGATCTTTGGTAAATGTAAAAATAAAGTAATGTAAGGCGTAGTAATTTCTTATTCAGATTATACTGAGTAAAATGCTTTCAATATTTATCCTGTAAACATGGAGTAAGATAAATATAACTGCGAGTTATTTATTCAGCACTTTGTCTTAGTATGTATAGAGAGGCATTGTTTAGTCATGTTTTTATACTTTAATTCTTTAAAGATTATTTCTTCCGCTTTCATTTGGTAAACAAACAAACTATGTTGTTATTTTTCTGTTAATACAGTATCTTTTAAAAAAAGTGATAGCTTTAAACATGAAGTAACATTTAATTATCTAATTATATACAGTGGAGATCCAAAACAACTCTGCAATTTAATTTTTAACAAGATAATTTCAAGTAAATCATAGCTATTATGTAGTACTTGTAATTATTAATTAAATTCCCCTTGCAGTGGTACTCAATGTGTGGCTGTCTATCAGTTCAAAAGAAAGCTTTGTTATGTCAAAGTGTTACCAGCCTTTTTGAAAAATCCACAAATTAAACATTAACCCTATTGAGTTAATATTATGGCCACCTACTGTCGTTTTGATGACTACTTCAGGTGTAAAGTGTGTTTTCTCATGGTGTACCAAGAGGTCTGAAAGGTTGATATTGAAAGGAAAAAAGGCAAACCCAAACATCAGCAGTTACCGGGAGACGCTCTCTTTGAAAAAGAGGTTCAACAGTTTTGTAAGGATCGGATATAGGGCACATTAAGATGTGTCAATTCAATGGCGGTGATTTTTAGTTAGTTATAAATGGTGCAAATCAATAACATTTTGGTCTCAAAAGATAATGCCCCCCCCCCTTGGCTACGCGCCTGCAGTACACTACCATGATATCATAGTACAGTTGAGACTTAAACATTGTAAACGAATATTTGCACAATTCATATTTTGGTGGCTAAAAATACAAGTTGAAAATTTGAAAATTTAAAAGTGTATTATTTTGCAGGTCAAAGTTACGTGAAACACAATAAATTTGTTTAATTCCCCAAGCTTTAACCAAAAGTTTTAGAAATGTTTTGAAACTTTATCATCTATTCTGTCTTACATATGTCATTATTTCGTCAAAAGAAGAGAAACTATGCCTGATAGAAATGCCGAGTCAGCAGCTTTTTCAAAAGTGCTGTAGAGGGACACAAAAACTGCGATGGTAACAATACATCGCATTGCCAAGTGTCATTCTTTGCTATCTATATTCTTCAGAATAATGGTTTAAATATCTGAAACCTAAAAAAGTATAAGAAAATCAACTGAT
Organism: Clione limacina; assembly: GCA_032362205.1. Classification (NCBI taxonomy): domain Eukaryota; kingdom Metazoa; phylum Mollusca; class Gastropoda; order Pteropoda; family Clionidae; genus Clione; species Clione limacina. The sequence continues at coordinate 506 of JAUUEB010100056.1, read as the reverse complement.
TTTTGCAAAAAACGCTCAGATAGAAAATACTAGACGACTAGTGTGGCGGGCGGCATCTTCTAAAGTGTTCACCCAATGGCTTTGCAAATTTGCCAAAAGATTTATCTAAATATCTGTTTAATAACAATTGAATAACATTTCGTAATTAGCACATCAAATCCGTATATATGATCCACTTACTACTAACTCACTACTGACTCTAACCGACTCTAATACAAGAGGTCACAATTACAAACTAACAAAACCAAGTTTCAATACTAAACAATTCCAACACTTTTTTACTAACCCATGGAATGATCTACCCGAAACGGCGGTCGGTGCTAACTCTCTGAAATGCTTCAAAAACTGTATAGATAAACATTTTAAATATTTTATTTATGATTTAAATTTTACTGTGGGTTAAGTGCAAATGATGTGTTAAGCACTGAAACCGGAGGTGGTATGATAAGAGATTGTCTATTGATAGAAATAATTAGAAATAGTCAAAAACGTACAGTTCACAGTAG
>JAUUEB010099945.1:0-15172 GCA_032362205.1 Clione limacina | reverse complement strand
CATCGGAAGGAGGGGGATGGTATTTAAAATAATTCTTAATAGAAGAGTTTAATTCCTCCTTTTTACCTTAACAATTGTGTATTTAACTTTTACTTGTGTAAAATTCCGTCCCTTACTACTCTTTTATGTTGTCAATATTAAATTCAACATTGAGCCAATAACTGATTTATAATCTAATTCTAATCAAGATAATAAGCACTCATGCTTAGTAATGTGACCGTGACTGGTATGGGATATATCGTGATTGCCCGAACTAAATTTGATTATTGTTATTATCAAATATATCATCGAGAAGAGTTCTGAATTTGTAAATAAATATTATTTATATTAATTTAACCTATCATGTGTTTAATTGATCGCAGATTTTGAATGCAATGCTGGAATGGGATTTCTTTCAATCATTAATTGTGTCGAATAAAATATTGTTATTGGGACCACATGAAGTTAACAAAGTTTGTATGTAAATTTTGCCCCATTTTCCCAATGGCACCTGGCTGATAACAACCTTCCTCTCGTGTCTACAATCTATCACATTTTCCTATAAAATAACATATATTTATTCATAGATACTGTATTCAATGAAATTGATAATCAAGATATTTAAGTTAAAAATCTCTAAGTATCCTTTGTTTACATCCCCAGTCTTGCCAATTATCTCCATGGTGATCTTGACGTGTATAAAGACGCAGTTTATCCGTTTTTACACACGCCTGGTTACTACATTATGATGACATTACAGGCTGCCAACGTATGGATCACATTAGCGGTGACCATGGAAAGGTACATCTCTATTTGTCATCCTTTCAGAGCTGGAAGACTAATCACAAGAAGGAAGACCATCATAGTTCTAGTCGCTATCTCTGTATTTTCTTTATTATACAACATACCACATCTTCTGGCTACGGAGGCCATAGACTGTAGTGTCACGTCATCATTAGGTGATGATCCTGCAGTTAGCAAAGTTTTACACAGCCCAAATATTTCAACTGCAATTTCACAAAACAATTCAGACGATCCCCTGTCAAACGAGGGTTTATACAATGTTACAGAGAAACTTATTGTCACAAATAGCTCAACTAGTGTTCAGCGGTCAACGTGCTTCCAGATCGATGACACAGAGTTTTCAAACACCAATTTCTTCAAATCATATAGGACCATCATGTACACAGTGGTGATATACGTCATCCCTTTTGGGGCTCTAGTCGTGCTCAACAGGTAGGTCCAATCTCCATTTAAATAGAACATTCTAGGTTTTTATTTTAGCTTTTGTTCGCTACACGATTCATTTTCTCCGGGTACAGTGTTCATATATTGATAGAACCTTGTGTTTGTGCTCGAATGTGAGATACAACGACATATTTTTACGCCGCGACATTTTAAATGTAAATAATGAGTTATTTGTAATGACAAGTTCGATACTCACTGTATCGATATCCCAGGTAAAGTAAATAATGTTTGATTACGTAAACTTAGAAATTCCAAAGTATCAGTTCTCTTAGGGTTTTGATGTATGTGTCCTTGATATTGATGACAAAAAGATAGTGGTAGTAGTGCTACACTTCAAATCAAATTAACAAGATGATAAAAATATTGACTTTCGTCACAATAACGACAGTCTTGTTCTTATGATATGATCATGCAATGAATTATGTCCTTTGCATAAATATAATATTGTGTTTACAAAGTGTCCAGGGATTTTATTTAGGATATTCTGGGTTGTCACATTTATTCAATTGCCCGCCAAGACCAAGATACAGAGTAATTGAAATAGAAAGACTGTGTGGCTTGAAGTAGAGGTCAAGGACACAGTGACGAACATGTGTGTCTATACAACGACGGATGTAAGGATTGAAGTATGAAAAGAAAGTCTTATTGATGAGTATATTATTAAGGATGAAATTAAGAAACGAAGGAAAGAGGAAAGAACCGAGGAAGGAAAGAATGATCAAATATCAGTCTATTATATTTTCGTTAATAGAAATCTTTTTGTAATGCGAGATAAGTTAATTAAGAATGTTTTTAATTTAATGTCAACAAATAGTCTTCTCTTATTGCTGTCAAGAAAGGAATGATGTATGTACCTACGTTGTTTCTTGTGTTTCAAACAAATTAGATAAATAAAATAATATCTTTACATTTATGTCGAGTCATTGTATGCATATCACAAAATCATATGACAAAATGATATAAAAAATGTTTATGTAAATAAGCAACAAATTAAAAAAAAATACCAAAAAAGTTAATGGTAATATTGTGTTGTTTAATTGAGGAGCACATGTTCAATACTGAGTTTTAATTCAATCATGATGTTTTTAAAGGAAAAAGAATGTTTTTGATGGGTCGCACTAAAAATGGAAAGTATCATACTCGTCAAGGTAAATGTGTTGAGATAATATGAGTATTTTTTTTATTTAACTCAGTTAAATTAACATTTAATTAGGAAGTACTTTTTTCTAAGAAAATGTTAAAGTTTTGAAAATATCGCCAACAAACTTTTGAATCATAGCTTATTTGAGCTCCCGCGGTGTCTGAAAATTACTAAATGCTAGGCGTTTGCAAAGTTGTTATTTTTCTGTAAACAAAAAGTTGATAATTTATGGAGGATTGGGATATTCGTGCATTTTTTCAATTCCTCTTAATGAATGTGATATATTTAAACCTTTTTGTAAATTATCTTTGCCCAGCTTTTGACATCCGATACGCTGTATATATATTTTTTTAATGTTTAATGATCGATGGTCTTGACTGACAGCTTGCCTATTAAAACAGTTGTCCGCCCGATAAAAGGCGGTCTTTACGGTTTGACTGTATACTGAAATAATTTTGAAGCCATTAATTTTTTTTAGAGAAATGTACAGATAAAATCGCTTTCGTGGTATATCGTGGAGTATCGAATCCAAAGCTAACTTACTCTTGAGTATACACTCATACAATTATTTAAACGGAGTATAAGTAGATCAAACATAGTTCAAGCAGCTACCATCTTATTGTGTATATTGCGACGTAGGTGTCTAAAGATCACGATTGTTAGTCTCCGCCATTGATGAACATTCAGTAACGCAAGGGATTTGCCTTTGTTGTCTCCATCGCGATGTGACGAATACGTTACTTGACATTGTGTCATTAATACTTCTTTCATTCTGTCTTGTTCTTTTGTCACAGCATGTGAACATTGTCAAGACAACTTTTCTAAACTGCGTTCCAAAAACGAAATAAAAAAGGAAATTACATGCTGAATTTACCCTTAGAAATAAAGCAGCAAAAGTATTGACCAAAGCACATGCTAAGGAGCATTCTGTCTCAAGAAAATCAGAAGTCATGATATAACCAGTTGCCTCCAAAACTTTTGCTACTAGAGACAGTAAAGATATGGATATAACCTGTGCTGTAAGTTTATTCGTTTCATTTGTTCTTGTTCGTGATGAAGAGCTGTCGATAATGTTTGTCCTTGAACACTTTACTTTGAATATAATGAGACTGTTACAGACGAAGATACAGACTATAGGCATTATCACATTGGTTATTGGGAACACGTATTTGAGATATACATCAAGAAAGAGCGAGGACATTCCGAATTCGGTCGTAAAAACAATGATGAATGTTTGACCAAAGTACTTCACTTTTTCAAACTCGTTGGCGAAAAATGAAGGAAGGTTATAAATCACACTCCATACAGATAGCACTGCCAATACTATCTTGATGCGAGATCTCGTAAAAATACCTTTGCATTGTAGAGGTCTGAATACAGCGTAGCAACGGTCAATAGCCAGGGCCATTGTTGTGTAAAAAGATCCTGACATGGCAATGGCCAAGATATGACCAGCGATTTCAGGCGCTATCATATCCAACTCAATGTGACGCATTGTAGGGTCTATCCTGTGGAAGAAGAAGAGGGTATTATACGTCCGGGTTATCCATCTAAAACTTCGAAAAATTAGCTACATATTCTGACCTCCTCACCTGGCCATCAAAGTAAGAGTATTGCTGTAGGCTTTTTTGTGAACAGCCGAGACAATTTCCATCATTCTTACACGTTCTCAATGATATATTAATATTTTCATAAAGAAACATAGTCCTGGACTGGGCTAGAGTTGTATGCATTCATATGTTCAGAGTTCATATATTTCAAAATTATGGCTAAGAGCCTGAATGTGCTGCATATCAAATTGATCAACTGGATGAGTTGAAACCAGCTATACTACTTTCATAACATATGTTTAATTTTAACGATGACACGAGGGGATACAAGTTCAGACTGTTAATTTTTGAGATTATCTGAACATAGTTGTCTAGAGCTGGGCCAGATCTGTATGAACTTTTTAAGATTCGTCAAATAAAATTGTTAAGGTCTGGGAAGGGTTGTATTCATTCAAATGTCATGTGAAAAACCTAGGATTCCAAACAAATATGGATCCTCGCTCACAAGTAGGTTTTTTTCTAGTGGCCATTTTCAAATTGACCGTCGACTTTGGTCTTCAAAAAATCCAATTCCAACTAAAACTGTTCGACTATTTCTCTAAATATAATCACGTGGCGTATCAAAACGACCAGCTGAATGATAGTAAACAGTTGACATCATTTGAATCCCATTTATACTTAACACCCAATTATTCAAACGATTTTGTGTGCGCTTCAATACCGCAATAGTTGAACCAATATCAATGTGTCTATAACAAAATTAAAGGTTATTTAATACTGTATAGGAATATCTTACTTTTAAATCGAAATAATGAACGAACAACTCAGGAACCTAAGACTTGTAAAAAGTGCACTAATTACAAAAAAACGCACACTGAATTGAAAAATGACACTACAACAAAAACATCTTTAATTTGAGATTTAAAACACGCCAAGACAGCAAAAAGACACATGATGTTTGATAATAATAAAATAATAAACATGATTTCGAATGATTTTGGCGGTGGAATGGACTGCCGTATGTTGGGCCAGAGTTAAAAGACGAACATGTCAAGGCGTTGATGGCGTGGGTGTGGGCTGGGAACAGTCTTTTGTTGGATTTTCAGAAGTAACATGTTCTTTTTTATGAAAACATAAAACGTGTAACATCAACTTTAACAACGGAATTATTAAGATTTCGAGACGAAAAGGGGCACGGTTTAACAGAAAGTGGATGAAAGAGGTTGACAGATATGGCGGTGGTTCTGTAATTGTGTTGGCCGGAATCACTGCTGCAGATCACTGGTGGTGTTTAAAAGTATCGTGGGCGCAGGTGTGTACGTGGATTAGGTGCTAATCCTCCATGTGGTTTCTTTTAAAAGACCGAGATATTCAGTTGTTCTAACAGACAATTTCAGGCCACATACAGCAAACGTCTCAAAAGCCTGTCTTAAGCGCAACATAATCACACTTCTTGATTGACCAGCAATGTCACACGACATGTCACTTTTTGAACACAAGTGGGAGCCAATAGCAAGGTGTGCTCATGACATTCGTAAAACCCTGGTTGAATAGTACGATGCTATGGAAAAGAAAATAATCGCAAACTTAATTTCCTCAATGAGAGAGCGCATATCTGCATTTATTGATGCCAGGGTAGGGCACACTCGCTTTTGACAAAGATTGCCGTATATCATGCTAGCTAGTAGAAAAATATGAATTTGTTTTATGATTTGATGAATAAAACAAGATATGTTGATCATTCTTATTCTTGTAAAACACCATGTGTTTCTTAGCTTCTCCGACGTGTTTTAGACCTCAAATTAAAGACGAGTTTTTGTTGTTAAGTTTATTTTCGTTTCAGTGTGCGTTTACTTGTTTTTACAGTGCACTCTAGCTTTTGAACACTTTTAATAATTCTTATGTTACTGAGTTGTTTGTTCATTATTTCGATTTACAAGTTAAACATTTCTATACAGATTTAAATTACCCTCAATTTGATAATAAACGTGTTAAAGTTAGCTCAACTATTGCGGTGTTAAAGCGCCCACAGAATCGTTCGAATAATTGTGGCGTTAAGTATATATGAATGGATGTGAAACATATTATAGCGATACGATATCCTAATATCTTCTTTCACATACTTCTCATCAGAACTCAAGCTTTTATCATCATATTCGTCAATTTTTCATCAATTCAGTTTATTAATTCAATTCAGTTTATTAATTCAATTCAGTTTATTAACCCAGATTGCGATTATCATCCGAAGCAATCACTGATGTTCAATCTACACATCCCGTTTTCAAATTAATTAAACAAAAGGTAATGATACGTTTGATCACATGTGTTTGTAATAAAATGACATTCCGTCCTTTTACCAGATCACAATTAACGACTTCATCTACATAATATAATTCAAAATTTGTTTATTTATTTGCTCATTTATTTATTTGTGTGTGTGTATGCAATGGGATTATAGCCATAGTTTTGACCCAACCAATCTGAAACTTTCACAAAATGTTGGTTGTAATAACCAAATGTGTGGTTAAGCTTTTGGTGACAATCGGCCGACTGTAAAAAAATATGTGAGCTTTTTAGTTTAAGGTGCGTATTTTACCAGGTACTGAGCCACAAAACAGTTTGTGGACTGCTATCGTAAGGGCAACAATTGATTTGAGATTGTGTAAACATGGGCAACGCCGGGTAAGCACGCTAGTTAAGAATAAATGTAATGTGAACTGATAACAGTCTGAACATTGATATAAACATTGAGCAAGAAAGTTATGAAATTGCAAACAGTAAAATCCCACACATTTTATGTAAGATTGATTAGCAAGGGGCATTCATCATATACAATAGTTGCCGACAAAAGTCAGGTTATTGTTGGTGTCATTAAAGCCTTCCCTTTTTGGTGGTCACGATATTAAACGTTATCGATAACGACTGAATATTAAATGGTTTTCAAAGTTTCGCAACATTGATATTTGATGGAAATTACGTTAATAATTTAGCGCAAAGCATCATGAACATCACGAAGGATATTGCGCCATGCCATTAGTGGGCGCTGCGCTTTGTGGCGACCGGCAGTTCATTTCCCTTCGTGGTTTATTTTTATTGCTTGTTTATCGTTTAGAATAATTTGATTCCTCATCTGTAGAAAAGAGCGTGAGTTACGTCATAAGACAAAAGTAATATATAAAGAATGAAAAATAAATTGCGTTAAACGTCGCGATGCACGCCATGAGATTCACATGTGTTAAGATTGTAGCATGTTGTGTTTATGTCATGACTTATCGTTGCAACTGTTACTCTCATCGATATATATCACCGCAGTTTATTTCTTGTATTTTCTAAAGTCAAAATATTCCATCATACGTATTTTACTCACTGCGGCCTGCTGGTGTACTTACGGATATGTGATATAAATTTGCCGCTATTAGTTGTGTTATTTCGTTGAGATTTGCTTTAAGTAAGTGTCTAAATATGTTATTTTTTACATCTCAAATGTTGTTCTTAATCAGAACTTAATTATATTTATAATTATTTAGTTTGTAAAAAATGTCATTCAAGGGAATCTAGCAAAATTGTACAGGATGTGTACTTAAGAAGGGTCAAAACTTTAAAACAAAGTATAATAGACAAAACCTCGAGGCATTTCTTTTTTATTTCAAAGAAAATGAACTATTCCGTATTTTTACACCAATATTGTAATGATTGGAGCACTAGTCACAGAATTACATGCTGAATCGTGTGACATTGTATAAAAAAAATGGCGTTAAAAGTTCATGCAACACTTTCTGAAGAATGTTTACAGTAATAAAATCGTTTGCAGACTATGACGTCGTTGAATCGATTGAAATACTCAGCTTTACTTTCATCTAATCTCAGACAGAAAACATTTTTTTCTAATTATTTCAACAACAACAGTGATCAATGGTCACAGAAATACGATATTTTATTTTTTTCGGCCATGATTTGTCATGATGACCTGTAATCCTGAAATTCCGTAAAGTCAGTGTTTGCCATCTCTTCAAATACCTGTATAATGAGCTCGTGTCATGACACTGAATTTGGGGCGGAGAGTTTGGGCAAATTTCTCTTTGATTGTCTATTGTCAGTGCTGACGCGGGAAACCAGGAAAATCAAACGATGTATCTGAAGTTTGATCGGTACTCTAGTGAGAATCTTCCTTGTTTTACGTCTTCGTACTCTGGGTATAACCAGCAGTCATACCGACTTAGTCGTAAAGCCACTTAAATCGTATTCATATTAAATGTTGTATAATGTTCATACACCGCCAACATAACTTTTGATCCGTACTTGTATGCCGGGCCACAATACGGTATCAAAGTACTTTCAAGCGCCTTCTCCTTTTCGATGACAATTTAATAATTATAATTATATGTCCGGCTCAGTTTTATAATGTCTTGGATCAAAGAGCTAGCTTATCAGATTACATAATTGTCAAAAATTATACGTATTTATAAAAGCACATAGGGTATTTAGAAACGTAGATTTCTGTTTGAATTATGTATACTAGTAGATGCCCCGTTCTACGAACGTTTAAGACAGATTTAAGACAAACAATCAAAACAAAGATGAAGAAAAATAAAAATAAATTCTCCCAACGTGGGGCTCGAAACCACGACCACGAGATTAAGAGTCTCGTGATCTACCGACTCAGAGCTAAACGCAGGACGGGAATACGCAACGACGACGGCTCAATTTTTTAATCTTCAATAACGCAAAAATCAGGCTTTAAAAATAAAATAAAAATCGCTACACGATCCGCAAAACATTTAACTATAAAAAAAGTATCACTTGTCGATCTAAAACTTCCTAGGAAAAATGTGTAAAGACTAAAGACCCTCGTTTTTTACTTTCCTAGCTCCATTATGATATGTTAGCTCTTTGACCAAAATCATTCTAAAAACTTATCCGGACTGATAATTGTAATTATTCGGTATCTTGTTTTTTGAACTGATAGGTGTCTTTGTAGGAGGCATTTCAACCAGTGCAAACTTTTATACATGTATTTCATATTTGTTATTTCAAAGAAAGGAAACTTGACACAGTATATTTAATTTTCTTATCAAAAGTTATAAATGTCGTGTACGGATTTATTTCAGGAACACGATTTGATTTCATGACACTGACAAACCAAAACATTCAGACGTGATAATTAAATGATATTTGATCCACACGTGGTATAACGCATTTTAAGAAAACTCAGCAAGGATAAAAATAGAATTTGTCTTTATAAAACAATGTAACATCGTAGTTGAGCTTTTTGTTTTAGACAAGCGGTTGTGAATATTGTGTTTGTAGAATCGAAGACATATTGATTATGGATTATTCCTGTCAATGGTCTAAATACCTTGTTGAATCCTATAATTATTATTAAAATTGACATTGTTCAAGGAGCCACTTGGATTGGATAATTTTGCTGTAATTTAAACACTATTGCACAAATGCCTCATTCGGATGTGCGCAACAGAAGCCCTCTGGCTATCATTAGGCACTGTCTTTGGGTGAGTAGTGTTAAGATGATTATTGACATAATTTATTCTGTTTGTTTACCTCTGACCTGCAAAAAATTTATCATATTAAAATTTACGTTAAATGCTATCACCGATTAATAATATTTTTGGTCTGAATCCCATTTGAAATATGATAAACTACCAAACTATATTACTCCAAATAGATGGTAAACAGTCACAACTTAAGCTGACAGTGATTTAAAGAGAACTACATCGTAGGAGACTGGACATTTTCCTTTGTTAATTTTACTCCATAGACAATCGTGTTATCATCAAAAATACTGTAGTATTTTTGGTTATCATCATACAATAAGGAAATAATAATAATGATTCATCTGAGACTGCAGAACATATGGATTGCTATGATTATCGATGTATATGTCCAGGACTTGGAACAACGATATGTATGAATTGAGATTGAGTGTGCCAAAGTGCTTAGATAAAAAGAGATTTTCTTTTACCATGAAAAGCAAAAGAATCTAGAAATGAGACATATAATTTTATTTGTTCAAGGTGATCTTGTTTAATCTTTTTGCTTTATTCTTATAGCCTTCTTCTCTTAAGTGAAAAGAGATGGTTCGATTCAGATGAATAGCTAAAAATACAGTAAGTTGAATATGAGTCAAAATGAACACTGAAGAAAACGGACTATAATACCTCTATTTGTTAGTTAATTTATCTCAGGTACAAGAATTTGCATTAAAAAAAATTTATAATAATGAAGTCAAATTCCATCGATGTAAATAATAAAACTTTGTTAGTTTTGTGCCTAGGATTAATAGCTTCTTCCTATTGTTATATAGTATGCGATTGTTAGTATACAAATCTAATTGTATGAACGTAGTCTTTTTGGCGCTTATACGGCTTCGGTGCTTAAATGTGACTTGGAGGTAGTGCAGATATTGCCTGAGTCCAAATGCCTTGAAGCCTTTTAAATTATAGTTCTCGTTTGGTTGACAAAACATAACACCATAGATAATATGTGTGAAGCCGTGACTGTCTGAACTCCCCGTTGGATGGGAGATAACTTTCATAAAAGTATTATGATATTTTCTGAATGGCACTACGCGTCTTGAATGCGAAGGTGATCTGATTGATCTATCTATTGATTCATGGAGATTCGTTTGTTTAACATCAATTATACATTATCGTTCAGAAAAATAATTGAAGTTTGCTTTTCTTTCACTGAGATTGTTCTTTGATTGGCATCTATAATCATTTTTGTCCTTTTTATTCTATCGATGGTAGGAAAGTTTTCTTTTTTTCAAATTAGCTATTATGTTTTGTTTTGCACGTCTGTAACCAAATAAAAGAAGTTATCTTCGTTAAGAAAAATCAACTTGCTTGAACAACATTAAGACCATTATTTTTTAAACATACCCCCCCCCCCTTTGAACAGTTAGCTAAATACACATACTTTATAGGAACCTCATCTAAGACGCGATTGGCAGATGGCAAACAAATATTGTTATAGTGTAATTAATTCCATAAACCTGCAAACCATGCGCCTGACCCCATGTTAAGTACCACATTGCCATGATAGATGTGAACATCATTTGTCAGTTAAGTAGCATGTGCGAAGCTCTATTGTAATTAATAAATCAGAAAAAAAAGAAATCATCTTAGATTAGAAGTATTTCTGGAGACTATGCCTAGAATTGTAAAATTGAGTAAACGACCAGGTAAGTAGCAGTTAATGTTATTTTTTACCTTATGTTAACTTGGCCCATTAACAAGTAAAACAACAATATAAATCAAAAGTCAATTATTTAGACTCAGTCGATGCAAATACTTAGTATTGTATTATTTTGTTAGTTAGGCTACTTAAGGGAATTTTCGATTTGCGGAGCTTGTATAAGAAAAATTCTACACACATATAATTATGCAAGTTGGAGACTAAATTATTCAGAGATATCTTTTTGCTAATAAACATTTCGATGTTAAGATGTATTGAATAAAGAAAACAAATACATTTGTCATAACTAAACTGTCAAAAATCCACCCTCTCAAATTGTTAAATACAAAAGCATAGAATGAATAAAGGTCAATTTAAAGACCAACCTAACCAATTAACATCCTTCCATTAACGTTTTGCATTAACGAAAAAAACATAAAAACTTTTCCCAAACTACGGTCTTTCTCGATTGAGTCTGTTTGATATGGTCGATTTATAATAATAGTTTAATTTCCGGGTGTCAACATATGAAAGGAAAATTAAGGAAAGCAAACGGAAACGTAATCTAAAACTCTTTATATCACAGTGAAAACGACTGGTCGAAAATAATGCGCTTTGTCATACACTTGTGTTTGTTTTATCGGTGATAGAGGTTAGAAAAGAAATGCAAATTTCTATTGATTATTTTTTTCATTTTCATTGACAATTTCCTTTGTTTCGATGATGGTCTATAAGATAATAAGAACCCTTCGTTAGTCAACCGGTGACAATTATATTTATGACGAACGCCATTTCCCTCAATTATCATCACTTTAATTCTAAATCAATCATTTTTACATGGATGGATGTGTCAGTAGTTTGCTGACAGAAACTTCTGACTTATTATTTGGAGCAAGTATTTATAGGAGATGAACTACTGGAAACATCATCTAAATGCCAGACTAATGCGATTATTGAATTGACAGGAATGTCGCGTGTGTAAAGATTACATTCCGTACTTGCTTTGTATAATACAAAACTCACGTAAAATTAGATTTTCACTTGAAATTGGATAAAAATGTGCGTGTGTTCAAAATCACGTATTCTTTCATTATCACACTAGATTAACTCTAGGTGTTTTCGCTGTCATATAAAGTTTCTGACTGCATGTCTTTGTTTATTTTTTTCATTGGTAAGCCCGCTACAAACTCGGATGAAGTCAATTTGTTTAATAACATCTTTATAAATGCCACTGTCAAATTCGAAAGTTGTTAATTACACTTCTGGCTTGACATTTAAATGTGGAAATAAACCGCTTTGTCTGGGTTATGAAAGGGCTTTATAACAAGAAAAAAGTAGCAATATTGAACGGTTTGATTTTTTCCTTTAAAAATTTAGAACGACATTTGTTCTAAACGGCTGAAAAAACTCCATACTCATAGGCTATTAGTCTTAATAAACATTTTCTAAGCAGGCGGATTAGTTGATTTTCTCTTTTAAAAATACTAAAATATTATTTTAATAGGTGTGGCTGTACAACTCATGTTTGTGTGTATATGGAAGATCTTGAATACTTCATTTAGAATCAAATTTCATAAAACAAGCATAACAAACAAATATTCATCAGTAGTTTAATCAATTTCTAAGAAAGAACGCATTTACCAGAACAATGACATCGTCTTTTTATCTATTTATTAGAAGCTTTAAGTCTCCTTTCTGTTGCATTAATTAAAAATGATTTTAGTCACATTCATATTAAAAAAATCAGCCTTATGTTATTTCCATTCTGTCATTTTATTTTATTTGTTAAGTTAGACAGTTCTTGATCAATATTGTACTTTGAAGTACAAAGTCAAGATTTATTCATATTTTCGATATACTATATTTTCTATGTTGAAAGGTTGTAGCATACATCTCAAGAAGTGTTGCAAAGCAGGAAAGGAAGAATTTCACTAAGACCAGATTTTTCTTTGATTTGATTTAGATTATATTTTTCGAAGAATGTCATTGATTTCGACTCAACAGGGTTTAAGATGGAGCGATAAAAGTCTGAGTAGGAAAAAAGAGTTTAAGATGTCTAATCATTTTCTTCAAGACACAGACCGACTTTATACCTTTATTTTCATTGATCACTTTTTTTGATTAGCTTCAATCGACATAGTATTAAATAAGTTGTTTTGTGTAAACGTAAAACAAAAAAGCACATAGATACATGCGATAGAATATAACAGAAATGGCATCAAAGAGGTTAGAAATAATTTGTTTCTGTTTGTAATATTTATGATAAAAAGATTATCCGCCCGGAAATGTATTTATCATCAACATCATCATAGAGGGACATATGATATTCTCATTTCCTTGTGTCGGGTTAACTAAACAGAAATTGTAACTTAAGTAGACGTATTACTTCTTATTCTTAATGATTTATTTTGATTAAAATCGAAACTATATAAATATTTATTTCCCCTAAGGGTAACTGAAGTCCCATGAGGGTACTATTCCGTACAATAATTTTTAGACATTGTGTATCGCCGCTGAGCAGCGCCAAGAAGAAAATGGGATGAAATTACTTTCCCAAGGTATTACCTAAAATGACAAGTAGCGAAACAAGAACTAGAACTCAATACCTCTTGGGTGAGTTTCGAGTACGCTCACCACTAGACCATGGCGGTCCGCAGTCTACTCAGTGTCATGGGCAAATACCTGTACACAGTCTTCAACAGAATAGGTATAGTTGACCACCGTGCCTAAATCAAACTTGTGAGTGATGTTCAGTATTGGTCCAGTTCTCTCAATCATCTGTACCCTCCCACACTGAGCTGTCAAATAACATTTTGAGCTCTTTGATTAACTTTAATGCAGATGTTATATAGTTTATGGAGCTTCCCATTTCCTAGTACTATGCGGCAAGGCATTGTTTTCTCTTAACAACTACAACATTTTCACCTTAAACAATCGTGACTCAGTGGTCAGTGTTTTCTAGACACTTAACATTCTTTAATACCCATTTTTGTTTTACATGAAACGGTAATTAATTTTTTGACTGCAATCTGTCAACCTTACTACATAATTTTATCTGTTTCAACACTTCAACCATTTAAGAAACTACTTCCCCCTTATGACTCCTTACTAAGAGGTGCCTTTGTTTTGATGATCAGCTTTGTTTACTCTAAATACTTTCTATATGAAACCTGAAAGAGTCGATTAACATACATAGTTAAACTAGTTTAACACCCTTGAGATGCAAAACTCCAAATAAGCAAGAAAAAAACTGCAATGGAAAAGAAAATATGTTATAAAAGGTGACGGAAATACAGCATTCTGGAGGAAAGTGATACGAATAGACAACTGGTGCACACGCACTCAACTTAAATTAAGCTCTGCTTATTACTTCCGTTTATTACATTTCTTGTTATGAGTCAAGAGCAAGTTTTTCAAGAGGCAGGGAAACATATTATTTTTGAACTCTTTTTTGAGTCCTGAAAAGAGAAAACATAATGAAATATGTAAAAATATATGCAGGTGTTTAGATGTTTGCATCATTATGAGTTATTAAAGTTTTAAACATAGATTAAGCACCTTTCCGGTTACAAACTCTCTACATTAACCGAATTTCTCTACCACGTTTGATCTATACTAGCAAAGGATACATTTTATTACCGAAAATAAAAAGAAATCTTACAATTTCGGTTCATAAATCTGAAACACTCAAGAAAGTTTAGCTTAAAGTATCCTTTGTTTAGTTATGGTAAAAGCAAATGTATTGCTATTTCTAAAAAAATACGATTTTGTTGTTTTCTTTTTAAAATTAATTATTCATAATTTCAATTTTCATCTTCCAAGTTCAATTTTTCTTTTATATTTTTTTGCTTTTGATGCCGTTCACACTTTGATGACTGAATCTGAATGAAAGATAACGTCTACTACTATTATAAGGATTTGAAATGTGTCCTCATCCAAAGTTATTAAGAAAATGCTCTATTGCTTAAGACGCAAAATCAAAAAAACATACATACATACATACATACATACATACATACATACATACATACATACATACATACATACATACATACATACA
>JAUUEB010099944.1:0-24322 GCA_032362205.1 Clione limacina | reverse complement strand
AGAGAGAGAGAGAGAGAGAGAGAGAGAGAGAGAGAGGGAGAGGGAGAGGGAGAGACTGGGAGAGGGAAATTCTCATGGAAGACAGTCGGGGAGGATTATTATGGACCTTACATCAAGAGGTGCTTACTCAAAAAATAGACAGTAAGATAAAGATAGAAAAAGCGTAAATACAAATATGTGTTTTACTTTTGTTCTGATGAGAGCAGAGAATTCGAGGACATTGGCGTGACTAGGTAAATTAACAATGGAAGTAATCAATGAAAAGAAGGAAATCTTCTTTGCGTGCTCGACAACATATCATTCATTATTTAGGACCCATGGTATACGTTTGTTCTCTCTAAGCATCGATCAACTCACATCAGCCGTTCCCACAAATGTCTTACATAAATAGATACACTGTAAGAACTCCAACAGAAGTCGAAAATGCATAATGATAAACATTATTAAAGGTTTATAACAATATAAAAATAGAAGTAGAGAAGATAGTTGGACAGAATAGCAGACAGCATAAAGTGAAAGTAATCACTAGTCAACACTAGTCTGTCCTATATACAGTCCTATCATGCATCATCTTGAGATATAGAAACAGGGTGTTCAGTCTTCTTTACTTAATAACTGCAATATGTTCGAGTGGCTTAGTAATCCGATGGCCGATGGCATGTTAGGTCTGTGGTTCGATACCCGCTGTGGGGACAATTTTAGTGCATGACACTTTATGGAAGTGCTGTCATGTACGTTATCACAGTGCTTACTACATATGCAAAATAGATGACAGTGGACAGATGCATCCCCAGATCCTAATTGGTAGTCAAGGTATATTGCCTAGTACTATCGGAGACGGCTGATAAAACGTATACCCCGTGTATATGTTGTCTATGTTAACTTAGTGCTTGGAAGAAAGAGTAGTAGTAAAAGGCGCCAAACAAGTTAAATCCCTATCCCACCGAACTTTTACTTTAGCATTTTAGATATAAGAGTACTTTACTAAGATGGATAGCAGCCAATGTTTGGGAAAGGGGAAGCATCAAGGTGAATATAAAAAAAACATGACTGCGTAAAGCTGATCTGAACATTTTGACTTCGTTCAGAACTATTAGTCCAGGCGCCAGTGGCAGATTGGCACCCATCGCCCAAGACAAAATCTCAGCGGCAAAATTATTTTGTCTAGGGTCTAATTGTACCAAAACCAAGTTTTCCAAAAAAAATTGTTGGTTCGGGCTATGTTAAATCGAATAATTGTCAAAGTTACTTCCCCTTCTTTAGCAAATGTGCTATTTTCTTTCACTCGAAAAGTAATGAAGTTAGAGGGATCAACTTGGTATCAGAATAAAGGTAATTTAATACATTATGCAAGAATGTAAAAAAGTATGACAATGAGCTCATTTGCATATCAATGAGAAATCAAAGGAAAGTTATGATATGATATGATATGATATTGAGGTTTGTTTTGTTTTTTTGCATCCATTGTTTATCATCTCAAGTTTTACATTATATATACTACTTTACACACTCATGTTTTATGTATACACTTTGTTGCTTCTTTTGACCCAACAGCTGCCATTTTCCCATTTTACAAAGAGAATCCTTTTTACAAATACTAGTCATTTTAGAGATAGGCTACACAAACACACAGCTTGCTACCACACAGGTTCAGATGTCACTCGCTATCATGTCATATATGCATACCTTAGACATACTGATCTTACATAGGTCACATAATACATGGTAGCAGGCAGAATAACTACACATAAAGCTATTTGAGAACGTAACTCAACTCCATAGGCTTAAATTAGGTAAGGGGCAAATCTACCAGATTTTGTTGATGAGAAAATATTTGAGTAACTAAGCCACCAAGAGGCAGGTCAAAATTCAAAGTCTATTCTGATTTTAAAACCATTTAGGCCTGTGCCCTTTAACCTGATGCCATAGAAATTTCCAATAAAACTGCATTATGGCCTCATACACCTATTGCAGTCAGGACTCTACCTGATATCTTGGCCTCCCTTGTTCATTACAGATTTACAAGCTAAACAGTTATAATAAAAGAAAACACAAACTTAGTAACAGCTAAAGAAATATTAGACAAAATAACTCACCCATCAGCAGAAATGCCAGAGTCAAACTGATGTTCTTCTTCCTTGTTCCTCTCCTGGGCTGCCATAAACTGTCTCAGCTCCTGCAACTCCGGTCTCTGTGCTTCCAGTGTCTTGTTGACAGTTTGCTCTCGTTGCAAGACTGCATCCAAATCAGCTTGCAGTTTCTGCTCTCTCTCCTTATGTTGGAGGCGTAGTTCCTCTCTACGCTGAGTCAGAGCATCAATCTTACCCTGAAGCTCTTGTCTCCGTAGCTTTTCCTGAGCTCTGAGGTCCTCTTCCATTTGATTCTGTGACTCTATTTTACGTTGTAAGTTCTCATTCTGCTTCAAAAGAACTTGAACTTTTTGTTCATGATCCAAGAGCTTTGCTTCATACTCAGACTGTAGTTCCTCGACTGCATTCTGAGTAGATTCAAGTTCTGACTGAGTTTCCTTATAGTCATCAAGCTTATCATGAAGCTTAACAATCTTTTCTTTCTCTTCTTTATATTGCTGCTTATAGTTTTCAACATTTTCTGCTAAATATTCATTCTCTTCAATCAAGGACTCAATCCTTTTCTGCGTGTCTGAATTTCTAGCAGTGCTGCTTTCTGATTGTGCTTCAACTTCCAACAATTTTTCCATCAACCTCGATTCTGAGTCTTGTAAAAGCACAAGCTTTGCCTGCATTGAGTCTATTCCACCTTGCCTATCATCAACATCTGACTGAAGCTTCTTATTTTCAAGTTGCAACAATTCAATTTGTTTTGAAATTTCTGATGATGGCATTGAATGTTCAGAATGGGATAATAAATCTGATGTATCTACAGAAACATGTGTAAGAGAGACTTGTGAAATAACACTACTTGATTGTGAGAGGGATTCACTCTCAGAGGGTACAACATTATTCTCAACAGTCTCATTCAATTTATAAAATGAGAGTTCTGATTGCAACCTGTGTTGAACTTCCTCTAACTCCATTACCTTATCCATATATTTGCCCTCAGCATCTTGCAGAAGTTCATTTTTCTCTTGAAGATACTTTAATTTGTCTTGCAGAATTCCATCAGTATTTTTTCGCTTATCCTGAGATTTTTGCAAAACTTCTACTTCATCAAGGAGGCTGTGCTCCCTTTCTTCCAGTTCAAGAACTCTGTCCATCAATCTATTCTCTGCTTCCTCTGAGACAGTCGTCTGCAGTTCCAAAGCTTGAAGCCTTTCAACTTCCTCTTGTAGCCCTTCAAGCTTTTCTTCATTCTCTGATTTGTCAGTTTCAAGTTCTGATACTTTCTTGAAAAGGACTTCCCTTTCATTCTCAAAAACAAGAATTTCTTGCGACAAAATTTCCAACTTCTTTTCTAGCTCTTCCCTGTTCAGTAAAGCATCTTCAAGACTTTTCCGTGCAGATTCTACATCTTCCTCATCTTGAATCTTCCTAGACTCATCTCTCTCCTGCTTCACCACACACAGCTCATCCTTCAGTTCCTGGTTCTCACACTCCAGAGGTACAATCACAGTCTGTTCAATATCTGCCATCTGCTCCAGCAACTCTTTCTCTTTGAGTTCTAACAAGTAAACACGAGATAACAAATCTGATTCCCTGTCTTCTATTTCCTGAACTGAATGTCTGAGAGTGAGTAACTTGGCCTGATAGAGATCATCTCTATATTTATAGGAACTGATTTCACTGATCAATGATTCTATTTTCTTTTCACTCTCACCGCCAGGCAAGGTCATTTCATTGTCATTTGAGCCAGTTCTCTCTTTTTCAGAAGCACCAGTGTCAATAAATGAAACACAAATATCAGCATCATCAACAACACTTTCACTAAGTTCATTTTTGTTATCTGGCATATTTTGATTATTAGCACTGGTCATACTGCTGCCAACTTTGCGCATTACTTGCTCTTCCTCTACTATTGGTGAAGATGAGCTTGCATGGCACTCAGGCGATTGGGCTGAATTTTCCTCCTTTTCATAACTGAGCATTTCAATACGGTTCTGGGCCTGTCTGTTAGTCTCTTTCAACTCAGACAGATTCTTTAACAGATTTTGGTTTTCAGCTATCAAAGATTTACACTTCAAAATTACAGCATCCTTTTCAGAATTTGAAGCCTCAATTGCACTTTCTAGATTTTTAATTTGGTCATTTGAGGCTGTCAATGTCTCTTCATGATCTTTTTGTAACTGTTTAAGCAATTCAAGTTCACATTCAAGACACTTGTGAGATACATTAACTTCATCCAACTCCTTTTGAAGTACAGCTGCTTTCTGTTCAACAGTTTTTTGTTTTTCAATGGTCTTTTCAAATGCAAGACATTGCTCTTCAAAAGACGTCTGTAATGATCTAAAATCAGCTTCTAGCCTCATCTTATCTTCTGTCTCCGCAGACATATTGCCCTCTAAACTTGATTTACCTTCCTCAAACTCTGTCCTCAAATTTTCAAATTCAATTGATGCGTCTTCTAATTCCTCTTGTAATAACAATTTGTCAGACTGTAATTGTCTTTTCAGACCTTCCAATTGTTCAACTGTAGATAAAGCGTCATCTCTCTCCAAAGTACAATCTTTTAAATTTGTCTTTAGAGACTCACACTCAGCGTCTCTTTCGTTTAGTAGCTTTTCGATTTCAGCAACTGTACTTTCAAGTTTTTCACACTCATTCTCACTTTTGTGCAACTTATCTTTTTTCTTTTCAATTTCCACTTCAAGCTGCCTGTTCCTCTCCTGCAACTCCTCAATCTCCTTTACTTTGGTGAACTGAACTTCCTCTGCTTTATGTGCAGAAGAATATCTCTCTTCTAATTGCAATTCAAGACTAGCACATTTAGTCTCAAGTTCACGATAGCGGTTTTCAGCTTCAACTAATCGAAGCTGAACATTTGCCATTTGAGATTGCACAGATTTCGTCTCATCATCACGCTGTTCC
This sequence comes from Clione limacina, assembly GCA_032362205.1. Classification (NCBI taxonomy): domain Eukaryota; kingdom Metazoa; phylum Mollusca; class Gastropoda; order Pteropoda; family Clionidae; genus Clione; species Clione limacina. The sequence goes on along the minus strand of JAUUEB010099944.1, from coordinate 19,319 downwards.
AGCTGTAGAGTCAGTTCTTGCTTTTCCGCAAGGAGTTCATTATAAGTTAGGTCCCAATGTTGAAGCTCTTTTTCTTTTTTATTGCACTCTGTTTTGCACTGCTCGATGTCATGCAGGCATTTCTGAAGCTCCTCTTGGGCATGAACTAACTCTTGCTGTTTTCTCGAGATTTGAGACTTAAAATGGGAGTGAGAAGAAGTATGAGCTGCTTCGTTCTCTGCAACTTCTTGTAGAGTACTCTCAAGTTGTTGCTGCAATTCTTCTACTTTAGTTTCATTGAGCTTCTGTGTTTCAGCTCTTTCCTCGACCTCTCTGCTCTGTACCTTCAGATTTTCTTCAGCCATTGAGAGTTTTGATTCTAAATTTGAAATATGTTCTTCTAAGTTTGTGATGACACCTACTGAATCTTCATTTTTAATTTCTTGCTGCTTAATTTCTTTTTGAAGTTGACTAAGTTGGGCTTCTTTTTCCTGCTTTTCTCGCCCTCTTTCCTGCAATAAACTTTCACTTTTCTGCATTTGTTCTTGAACAACAATCTCTTTTTGACATTTTTCTTCAACCAATTTCTCTTTCTCTACCAGTCTTTGCTGCATGAGATCTTTTGTAGATTCTATTTCTCCTAATGTGGTCTCCTTATCAAAAAGTTTTGACTCCACTTCTGAATACTTAATTTGCAAGTTTCTAAAATCATTGCTCGATGTTTCTAACGTTTGGTCCCGTTCATGGAGCTGTTTTTGCAAACTGTTTTGTGTTTTGTTCCAATTTTGTTTGGCATTTTCATGCTCATGCTGCAAAGTCTTTAGAGAGTGACGACATTGGCTCAGTTCACAAGAAAGATCACAGTTCTCTTTGTTTTTCTGTTCAAGTTTTGATAATTTGTCCAAAAGCTCATATTTATGTTGTGAAACTTCCTGCTTCAGATCTTCTACCTCAACTGATAAGTTTGTACTTTTGTCCACATGTTCCTCAATACTGGTCTGCTGGGCTTCTCGTGTTTCTGCCTCTTGCAGTAACTGGGATTTAAAGAACATCAATTTGTTTCTCAGATCTTTCTCCAACACCTCCTTCTCTGACTTCATTGTACCTAATTGAATATTTTGTTCATCAGTTATCTTCCTAGCCTCTGTCAGCTCAGCTGCGTATTGATCACAGGCTTCTTTAAGACTATCGAGTTCGTCCTCATGAGCTTCCTTGAGCTCTGTTAGAGCATTTTCTTTGTTAGTCATTGACTGTTCTAGCATAGAAATTCTCTGTTGCACAGTGCTCTCCCCGGCTGCTGCCTCTTTTTTCACCTTTTTACATTCTGCTTCTAGCTCACGTACATGTTTATTCACAGCAATCAATTCTTTCTCCAATTCAGACAATGAGCTACACTTCAGATTCAATTCATCTTTTAAAGAATTAATTTCTTTTTCGTATTCTTGCTCTTTTTCAAAGTTTATGTTTTTCCCATTCATCAATTTTTCTGAAATATCATCTTTCATTTCAGACATTTTCTTTTCCATATCAGCCACATTTTGTTTTTCTTTCTCTAGTTGATCCTCAAGATCCATTGCCCTAGTTTCCGCCTCAACAACTCTATCTCTTTCCTTGATTAAATCTTCTTTCATCTGAACCATTTGTACTTCTGACACCTCGCCAGTTGACTTTATAGACTGAACCTCTTGACTCAGAATATCAAGTTCCTTTTCATACCCTCTCTCCGATTCCTTTAATGAAATATTTTCATCTTTAAGCTCTCTTACACTTGTCTCATATTCATCCCTCTCACAAGAAATAGCCGTCAAAGAATCTTCAAGAGATGACATGGTAGCTTTCATTTCATTCTCTTTCTCGTGGAACAATTCTTCTAATTCAAAAATTCGCTCATCCTGTTCAGAGGTCTTGTGAGATACTTCCTCTCTCATCGCCTTGAGTTCCTCCTCATGGGCTACCTCTCTCTGTCTCAGCTCTTCCTCTGTGTGTCTTAACTTGCTGCGCAGGTCTGAAGATTTCTTGCCAAATTCCATTTCAATCTCCAGAAGTTTTACCTCAAGCAGCTTGGATTTACGAACCTGAAAATAGAAATGTGAAGCATTTTTTGTAACACTGGTTATCAGAGGTTATAACATACATACTTACATCATATAATGTCTAGGTAATAACAAGTCATACAAAGTTTAAACAGAATTTAAGTGCAGAAATATACAAAAAGTAAATTTTTTAACAACATTTTTTTCTTCTTAAACTCAGTCTTAATTTGATTCAAATAATATCATTTAAAGCTCTGTAAATCATGCTATTTTCTTCAAAGACAAATGTTGAAAAAGATGGGTGATTATTTGACATTATCATTTAACAATAACAATAATGCATAATACATGTAAGGCAACAATATAGGGCATTTCCATCACTTCTCAATGTGCTGTCAGCTATGGCGCCCTGGAGTAATCTTTTTCGTTATCATTAATACTTCATGAAAAGGAAGCTTAAAAATTATACTGAAAATGGTACTTCATGACAAGCAAATATTCTAAAGAGAGCTGACTTTTTTCTTAGGCTTCCTTTTCATGGAGTATTCTAAAGTCAGCTCTCAATATTCAGTAAACATCATTAAACATCCATGGCACTCATGACATTTTGGATTGACAAATATCTGAAAACATGGGTGGATGTTAAATGTAGAAACCCTTTTGATTAACCAGAAATACACTACCATGCTCAAACACACAATTGTTCATATATGGAGAGCAGTGGGTTCTGTTCTAGGAGTGATATTAGACTTAGAAAGGTAAGCCAAAGCAACTTTTATTAAATCTTCTTGTAAAAAATTGGATGATATTGTTTAACCTGTGCTTCAAATTAAATATACTTAAAAAAGTTATTCGAGGAGAAAGTTGTTAAAATGCTGCATAATACTTTCATAGGAAGAAATGTCCCGTTCATTGAAATAAAAAAAATGGTCTCATGCATACCTTATCTTCTTTTTCTGTCAGTTGTGTCTTCATATTTTCATTTTCTTCCTTTGCTGCCTTTATTTCATCCTTCAGAGTTGAGATCTTCACATAGAGGCCATTTTCTTTTTCAGCCTGCTGAGCAACTTTCTCTGTCAGTTCTTTCTCTTGTTTTTCCAACTCACGGATTTTACCTGCTGCCTTTAACTCTTTCTGTTTACAACTCTTCATTTCAACCTGCCAAAGATACAAGATATAATTTGATTATTTCTAGAAGACTTTATTTAACATTTACTAAACATTTTGGGAGTCCTGCCATGGACTAGAAGACTTTGAACTTTTTTTAGTAGAAATCTATTTGCACAATTTACAAATTCATAAAGTTCAAGTATGAAAAGTAATTGTGAATGTACAATTTAATGTATTTTTGTGATCCTACTTCAATGTTTTTGATGATGTGATACGACTGTCAACAATCATACAACCATTTTCTCTTTTAAAATCATCTTCTCAAAAAGAATTACATGTGACTAACATTCAAATATATGACATTATTTTCAATTGCTTTAAAATAATGTGACAAAAACACTAAAACCATCCAATAATCTATGGGAGATAATTTTCTAAAATGGATCTTCATCCAATCAATCTTTGGTAACACAGACAATTATGACCAATGTAGAGATTTACAAGCTCACCTCAAGGGTTACAATCTTTCCGCGTAAAGTTCTTTCCACTTCCTGCATTCTGTCCTGCATTGTCATCTCCTGGTTCTCATAACTCTCCAGCTGATCTAACAATGATTCCTGAAAACATTTCAACACCAAAATGTTACACAAGACTGACAATTATGAAAATATGTTTAGATACTTACAAATCTTTAAAAAAAAATATAAATTTTCTAAGTGAATAAAGAGAAATTATAGCAGTAATCAAAAATATCAAATATTTTTAAAAAGGCAAGATAAATAATAAAAGTACCTAAATTGTATGTTAAGAATGAAACCAACACTATAAAAAGTCAATATAATGAATAACAATTTAGGTAATAAATGACAATCACCTAGAACAATGAATAAGTATCACTAAAATATCCTTTCCTACTTTGTCTGTAAACTCCTCCTTGTTTTAAAAGACTGCATCATTTCAAATGATAAGGTATTTATAAGCCCTTGCAAAGATATTGATGACTTATAATGATCATACGTGATTTTCAGCTATTACTCATGTTCTCTAAATATAAGAATAAGAGTAGTTTCTAAAGTCAAACAGAGACCACAGTTAGGGTGAAAGTAAGTGATCAAGGAGAGTGGTTTTTAGCTCTGTACTTTTTAGTTTTAGGGGCGTCTTGGGGAGCGAGAGCGATCACTCCCCTCAAAATGAAAGGACTGCAGTATACACCAAAATCAAGCATAATCACCTGTGAAGTCCTCAGTTCTTCAATTTTGCTCTGATACTTGAGCATCTTCTCCACAGTGACCTCTGAACTCTCATACAATGCAAGTTTGGCTCGTATTTCTCTCTCTGTCATTTCCATCTCAGAGATTGTCTCACTCAGCTTGATCTCATTTTCCTAATCAAGAAGCAAACAAACTTGTAAAAGCACTGAATACGACTGACTAAATTTTACTTCAGCATAACATAACTTATTGTTATACATAATTATATTGTTCAGGACAAAATTGGACGCTACTTTGATCTATCAATACTTGCTGTATGGATAGTGCATATGATTATAAACACTACAGCTGTTTTATCATCACCATCAATTTATATTCTGTTTTCCATGTAGCATTGGTTTAACTTTTCACCAAGAAATGGCACTTTGTCATGAGTTGCTATTCAGGGCAAGCTCTGGTGCTAAAATCTTAGTTTCCAGGTCTTCTGCTATAACTTTCCTCCATGACTTTAGGGGGCAGGACCATTGATATTTTATGATTTAATCTGCAGCTTCCATTGCATGATGGAGCACTGTCTTAGACTGCAGCAAAATTGCTAGCTGGGTACCGAATATTACTTGCTACCGACATTGAATGGTGTGTGTGTATGGCTATGGCAACTTCTGTCTCCTTCGGAAGAGAAATACAGTACTTTGGTTTTCCGCTAAAATGTTCCCAATTGTTAAATCCCTAATATAAGTACACAGCAGCGAAAAACAAATAACAAAAAATTCTTTGCTTACACATTCACAAACATGATGAGCTCAAGATTCTTGTAAAAGATAAACTGAGGTCTCTAGCATCCTGGCCTGTTTCTCTATCTCTTTCTTTGAAGATTCAGTACTTCAGATCAGGTACACATATTAGCACATTTCACCCCTGATGTTAACATTAAACAGAATCTTATTGTAACTGTTCACTTCAATCTTCACTCCTTACAATTTCATTATGTGTCACATGACCCTTCTAGTCAACTTATCTACAGTATTGTTTCCTATAACTGTGTCTCCTTTCATAGCATTCATCAAGATCTTGTTACTTGATTGAGCTATTAACAAATTAAGGCAGAACAACAATCACTTATTTGTGTGGTTAAAATTATCATAATGCATCAAAATCTGATCCATTGACTTTGATCAGGACAAACAAAAGATGGGTAACTCTAATTCAATTTACCTTCAAGCCAATAATTGTCTCCTGTAATTGTTCTATCTTGGAATTCTTGTTCTCGTGTACAGTGCTTAGTTTTCTTTCAAGTTTATAGACTTTGTCTTTCAAGACTTTCTGGTGTGTCTTGAGCTGGGTTGCATCTTCTGTCTCACCATCTGACCCTGAATCTCCTGAGATGTTTTGCAGAAGTAAAAAGATTAGAGATGCCCTTCATATAAATAAATCTTCTCTTTTTAATAAGTTAATACCCCAAAATAATGATTAGGAAATAAACAAAACATGTAAGAAATAAAAAGTAGAAAGGAATGCACCATATAATATAATGTACATAGTATCATTAAGAAATTAGACAGCGCTTACTTCAAAGACACTTTTTATAATAGAAATACCACACATTTAAAAAGGTAATGAAACAAAAATTTGTTCAAGGTTTTATTTTTTAAAAAGGACTGATTTTTAATACAACATGAGAGATAAAGAGTGGGGGGGGATGATACTATTGTGACACTTTTTCTGTGCCTAAGTTTCCTCAAATCTTTCAATAATTAACAAAAAAAATTGGCTGAACACTTTGACTGCCAAAAATCATTTTGACTCAGAAATCACCCATCCCCATTGCAGAAGGCTGCTTATGTGTTCATTCATCAAAACTTCCTAAAGGACTTTTTGGCTAAAATAAGTATTGCATGGTTTAGTACAGGGGATTAAAGGTTGCTTTGGATCCCACTAGGACTACTGGATGTGGTTTTTTATGACCCTTGTGTAGTCTAAGCACAGCACGTTGATGTTCCCCAAAAAACCTGCACCAAAATCAATGGATCATGAATGCTTGCAAATGTAAGGTATAACAGAGACGATTAAAAATTACACAAGATTTTTCCAATCTAAGCACTTTGATTTCTTAATCATTGGTGCAGCGTTTTTTTCTAACTACTAGCTTAGTAACTATCAGTGTTATACTAACCTGTATTGATAATGTCTCCTGATCCACTGACTAGGTGAGAGGATGGATCACCATTCTGAGACTGGGCTAATTCTGCTGCCCAGGATGTCTCAGCTGATGGGATAGTGTTGATGACAAAGTATTCCTCAGCATTTGTCAGTTTAGACTTCAGCTCTCTGTTATATGTCTCCAACATTTTCACCTGGAATAATCATGTGGAGAACAGAAAATTAGTTCAGCAATTTTGTTAGTTTTTCAAATAAATAAGTTATGACCTAACAACATCACATCAAAAAACGCAAGATAGCTTTGTGAATTATTTTTACTTATATTATTTCCATATAAGTGCCACTCTAGCAGTCTAGAAAACAATATACTGTCTGGAGTTTGATAGTGGTCGCCATTTGGGCAAAGGGAAGCCCAAATTTGTCTAACAAAAAAACTTATGCAAAATCAGTTAATTCATCAAAGTTGACTTTGTCAGAGCTGATAGCAGACAAACAAAACAATTTTCTACAAATTAATTTAATCTCAGATCAAAGAAAGATTATTACCAGAGACGAATTCTAATTCACAAAAATATAAAAAACGTCTGCCTGGATAATACAAACTACAGACTGTCAAAAAATGTTCATCATTTGTCTGCCCTTCTTGGTAGTTCTATATCATCTAAGTAATGCTATGGCCACACACACACACACACACACACTAAATCTAATTAAACTTTAATATGATGAATAAAGAATTACAAGTGGTACACAAAATGCCAAGTCCAAAAATCCAGTATTCTACTAACAAAATTGGGTATAACAAATCTCAAAATTCCAGTATGGTATGAACCAAGGGCTATATACAAGTCCAAAAATTCCAGTATGCTACAAACAAAATGGGGTAAAAGAAATCTCAAAATGGTATAATGATATAAAAAATCTCAAAACTAACAAAGTAAAAAATGTTGAAAGTCAAATTATAAATACAAAAATCTAGGGGTAGTACAGTAGTCTCTGCATATTATCCTAACATTATTATCCCACCCATTATTATCCCACCTATAATTATCCCACCCATTATTATCCCACCCATAATTATCCTACACATTATTATCCCACCCATTATTATCCTACCCATTATTATCCCCTCCCGTACCTGCTATCTTAACATTTCCACAAATATGTCATTAAAGCCACAGCAAACATGCCCTATAAAGAAAAAATGTCCTTTCTTTTGCCTCATTATGTTCGACCCCATTAACACATGTATGCATGATAATGCAGATTATGTTTAACAGAAGAAAAGAAATTCCCCATTTTTTAAACATAATTCTTACATTTTTTGCCTTCTCGTTATTAACTCTAACCGCTTAAAATCTGAGTATTTTCCACTGTCTGAGCTGCAGGATAATATCTGGAGACTACTGTATTAGAAAAAACTAAATTATACAAAAATCCCAAAATTCAAGTTTGGTATTAGAAAAATGAAAACATACAGACAATCTCAAAACTTCAAATTTGGACTATGAATTTGTTAACTCCTTTCTCTTGAATATCACTTTAAAAAAATAACAGACATACACAGTCAGTCTTTATTCCTTAAAACCTTATTCACTTAACAGTTTGTTTCATATGAGGTCTGTATATAGGATCAAGCAGTCTGGCTTAAAATTAATTGTATATATCTTAAAAATCAAATATCATACTAAGCAGAGGAAAGTGTCATAATATTTTGGAAGCTTAATAGACCTATTTATCTAGTCCTACAGAGGGACACATTTGTTACTGTTCTCTAGTCCTACAGAGGGACACATTTGTTACTGTTCTCTAGTCCTACAGGGGGACACATTTGTTACTGTTCTCTAGTCCTACAGTGGGACACATGTGTTACTGTTCTGTCGATTATATTCTACGTTTATTGACTCATTTCTCTTCAACCTCACTTTAAAATATACTATCAGTTCCACAGATAGTCAGTTTCCTAATACTTAAGTGTCAATTTAATGTGAGATACAGCCTAGAAACAAAAATTGAATTGGATTTGTTCACTTTAACTCTGTCTCTTGGTGGGGGGGTAGTTTACCATCACCAGGATTCAAGGAATGTTGGGGTATAATTACTTTGCCAAGTTAAGTTATAAAATGATAAGTAAAGAAATTACAGTCATCAAAACAGGTAGGAGGATGCACAAAAAGTGGTATGACATTAACACTTTTGTTGAAGTTGGCTAGAGTAGTCATTGACCCTTTATGCTTCCACCAAGAAGATCTTATGGCAATAGTTTAGACCTATCATTTGCACTATTCTCAATGAGCAACTAAACAACTAAACTAATCTTTAATCCACTAAAGATTGGAATCCATCAAAATTCAAAATAACTGATGTAATTGTCTCCTTTGAGTTAATAAGATCAGAATTTCTTGTATACAGTTATAACATTTTTGATGTCAGAGTCTGTTTCCTCTGAGTACATCATGCCATCACATATACTCTCTTGTTTACAATGCTTATATCAACTAGTTTCTATTTTATGAAGTTCTAATTTGGCTTTGTGCATCAAATATTGCTAACCAAATAGGGTCAAAATAGATAGGAACGAGCATGGGATTTTAAAATAATGTAATGCTAATGGCTGCAAAAAAAACAAACATCACCTTTTTAAGATTTGACTGATTCTGAAACATTATTTACAAAAAAACAGCATATTAGAGATAGGAATGTATGTACAAAATCAAAGTGTCTAATAAAGAATTCAAATCGAAAAAGATGTTTCATCATTTATTTCATGTGACTGAAAGCTAAATAATTGACAGAAAAGACTGGAGAGGAAAGTTTAACTAGGGTGGAGCCCCCTATTTCTCATCACTCCACTAAGCGCTCCAGCAGATTAACAATATTCTCTGTTTTAACACATATGTATTTATTGTAACATTGCTAAGTAGTACAAGAGGTATGTGTGTTATGTATGTGTGTTATGTAAAAATGTGTGTTATGTAAAAATGTGTGTGAATGTGTGTCTGTGTGCGCGTGCACCTGAATGAATGAATAAGAGTCAAAAACAGAAAACAAGCTCTGACCTTTTCCTCCAAACACTGTGTTCTGTTGTAATCCTCATCTGCCACCCTTCGCCAGTTCTCCCTAAGAATCTCCTCATTTTCCTCAAGCTCTGAAACCCGTGCAGAAAGAGCCTTGTTGTCTGTCTCCAAAAAGGTGAGCTGATGCTTCAGCTCCTGAATCTTATTGAGGTCCCGCTGAGAGCTGCTGCCTTCACCTGAGCTTTGCTCCAGCTGCTCTCGCAAGTCACGCTCCACAGCCTCAAGCTCCTCAATTCTTTGCACTGATGCAGCCTCTGCTTTATGGAGAAAGTCCACCTGGAGAAAATAATTGCAGGCACAATCAGACAAGAACAAAGTAGTGTGGATGAGCCCACACAGGTGAAGGATGATAAAATGATCCTTAAGTTATATTTCAAACATGTCCCCCTACAAATGATAAACACATAGTTTTCATAATGAATTTAATATTAGCAATCAGAAATCCATTAGAGTTAAATTTATTTGAGAAAGGAGCCCCTATTTATAATACATGACATTTATAAAAATGTAAACACTTAACTTTAGTTCCACAAGCATCTTGACTTTGTAACTATGTCTTTTGATATTAAATTATCCCCGAACATCATAATCATATCTCAAGCATCTATTTTGCACATGAAGTGCCACTGGGTATTTTTGGTGTAGTTAATTAACTTTATCAAATTAAAGTTCCAACACAAATCTTAATTAAGTTGTTGGTGTCTCAGCTTTGCCAATGATTACTCTGCTTCACTGTTGTTATCATAAGTACTTAGATTTGAAGGAGATTGAATTGACATGAATCCTCAGATCTTTAAGTCATTTCTTATCATGTATGAAAAGTTGATAATAGCTTCTTACTCTAACTCGTAAGGGAAAGAGTAAACTATCATTTGTAATGTAAACTAAGTAAAAATATAATTAAGTGTGATAAATCAGAATATTTTCAAAGTTTGTTTTTCTTTTTTATAACATACTAACATTCTAAGTTGAGATCACCTCAACAAACTCAAACTTTAAGTGTATATGTTTGAGTTATTTTTCTCTTAGATGCAAATAAATAGCATCAATGGTATTACAAAAACAATCGTGCAAGATAAATTAAGCCTAAAAAAAGAATTGATTAGTAAAAGAATATCAACACAGAAGAACTCATTAGAAATGCATTAAACAGTATTATTCATCTTGAAAAAAGTTAACAAAAAAACAAATCTTAAAAACATTATAATGTCAGTATACATAGCATTTCAAATCAAACATTGCAATCAGATGTAAATGAAAACAAGCAAACAAATTAATCATTAAAACCTGTGCAGTAAGTTAAGACAAACAAACAAAAATGGGTCTGAATGAAATAAATAATACATATAAGATAAAAAAAACTGTGAGACATGAAAAAGGAAAAGAGCTACACATGGGGGCAGTTACCAACTCTAAAGGAACATGCTGAAGGGGATGCCATCTTGTCAAACTAGACAAAGCCTAGAATGGGGTTTATGGTTAAGAAAATTATGATCCCTGACTACATTTATTAAGTTATACCTTATTTATTAACAAATCTTCATAAATCTGAATCAACAGAAATGATGCAAGAGAGATATAACAAAATGTTTTTACACACATTATTAGACCTTGATCTAAAATGTCAAAGTATTTGTTGACATAATAATCTGTCAATATCGATGTAGGGTAAAAGCGGATAATCAGATATACTATATTTACTTAACTGAGCAAATAAACAGAGAGTGCTCAATGAAACTTATCAGATTTGTTTTAAAGTGATGTGTAGCATCTGGTCTTGTCTTTACTACAGTTTGTTGCACTTATCAGATTATTTCTTTAAATCATGTGTAGCATCTGGTGTCGTTTTTACTACAATTTATTGACTGGTAAGAGACAACACATCTATGGGAATACAAATAACTTCCCACACACACACGCATTAAAAGTTTACACACTTAGAAAGATTTATTGTCTGAATTATTTCTTCAGTTAAAGGAAGAGTAAAGCTAAAGGAAGGATGCAAAATTAAAATCTCTACAATGCCTCATATTTCTATGCTTATCCTAATGTTGCTCAGAGTTTTCAATTTAAATCATAATTCATAAAACTCTTTTTCAGGGGCGAATATCAAAGGTACATACAAGAAGCAAAAGGTTTATCTTGTTGAAATTTAAATAGACAAACAAGTTAAATTCTTAATGTTTTATGGAAAATAATTGTGTTACTATTATCATTATTAAAACAACTGCACCAACACACAAATAATCGACAAGTGATTTTAAAAGTGAAAATTAAGTTGCACATATTTGTGTGCAATCCACTGTATTCTTAACAGTTTTAACAGACATCTAAAAGTGTACCTGATCTGTGAGCTTAAATCTGGACAGAGAAAATTAGAGCATTATTTCTTACTGCACTGAATCATTTCTTTCTTACTTCTGCTACACCAAACTACACAACCAACAAGATTATTTTTAAGTAATTCATCTATAAAGATCACTACTCTCATGCCAAACCTAGCCTTATCTAAAACAAAACAAACAAGAAATTATTTACACAATCAAATTTTGTCTCAATGTGAAATAGGAAAAAGGGAGGAGAAAGGGCTTCAAAACCAAAATAAGTACCACAAGAGTGCTATCAAAAATCTGGGATAAATCACTGTATAACCTTAAACCAACATAGGGAGTTTTACCATAACATCAACTACAGGGGATTTCTATAATGGTTCAAGAGGTTAAGACTTGAAATATTTCTAATAAAGATAATAATTTCTAAAAGTTTCTTTTTTTATTCTATCAATTTAGCTTTTACCTTTAACTCTGATCAGATAGAAACTAAAAAGCGATCACTGGTCAGCAAACAGCAAGTATATAATAATGAAGAGGTGAAATGGGGAAAGCAATCATTTTACATTCATTTCTCACTCAAACAAAATGGGAAACATCTATTTTAAATAAGAATGCTTTGCTTGTGCATATTCCAAATTTGAATAATGGATATAATTGATTTTTGCTTACTAAATGCTCACATTTAGCATTCAAAAGTATATAGTAGTTTGCATATAAATTGAATTTACTTATTGACCAGTGGTCACTTTTCAGTTTAACTGGTGACAGACAAAACAATAAAGATTAAATGATAGAACTTCTAAAGTAACTTGTAATTATCTTCATAAAAGTACATTCAAGAGCTACCAAAAAACTACCCTGTAAAAGTATAAAGGCAAAGGAAACAAAGCAAACACCACAATCATTTCATGGCTCACACCAACCATAGAAAAGCAGTAAGGGGGAGGGGGAATAAACCATTTGAAAAATGGACAACCCATAATATACAGATTTATTTTAAGATATTTATGGGAAAAGAATTTCTTAAATTATTTTTATTGAAATTTAATGGATACTAGTATTCTTCCGTGACAACAATATTTATCTCTAAGGTGTTAGGAAAAAACTTGGGATAAAAAATAAAACTGAAGTGTATTGATGCTGAAACAGGAAAGCTTGTTAGAATTAAAAACATATTGACAATCATTTGTATACTTTATCTTAAACTCAGCAAGATGCAATGTTTTTAAACTCTCTATTGTCATGCAAAACAAGCTCAATTATCAGTACAGAATTATCAATCTCTTCATTGTTAAAGATTCAAATAATCTTAGACAACAAATATTTCTGGGTTTTTTATGTAGGAGTAGAAGATTAAGAACAAAAGCATGCACAATTCCAAAAGTGTAGCAGCATTCCTCAAAGGCGATCAGTAGCAGTTTAATCAAATGCCATCATAAATTGTGCATACCTTATCCCGCAATGCGTGTTCAACCATATCCTTATCCAGGATAATGTCTCTCAGTTCACGTCCTGTTTTTTGTAGCGCCACGATTTGGCTCTTTGTTTCAGCTTCTCTTGCCAGAAGCTTATCATATTCTTCTCTGGTGGCAAACTCGCTGGATTCAGCATCATAGATATTGCCTTCAAGAAGGCGCAACTTTTCTCTTAGATGCCTCTCAGTAGCCTCAGCAGTTTGAAGTCTTTCCTGAAGATCTTCACAATATTCTTCAAGCTCTGACAACCGTGGACTAATGTCTTCCTGGCTGTCACTTAACTGTTCATGGCGACGTTTGTGCAGTTGCTTGGCAAGAGCTTCATTCTCTCGTCGTAGAAGATCTAATTCAGAATCCATTGTTCTCATCCGATCCCGTAGCATCTGCTGATCAGCCTCCGCTTCAGAACTTTTCTCTATAACCGACTGTTTCAACTGGTCCACTAGATTACTATTTTCATCTTTTATTCCTTTGAGTTCTGTTTCTAAATTTGTAATCCTTTTGATCATCTTGTCCTCCCCCTTGTTATGTGTCTTTAAAGATGGAACATTCTCAGTACTCTTAACTGTTCTACACACAATTATCTCTTCATTGATTGATTTGATGTCATTCAAACTTCTAAAACTCTTCAAAACAGGTGAATCCTCTTCTCCTTTGCCACTTTTTCTTCGCTTTAACTGGGGGGTAGAATCGTCCTCACTTCTTGATTTAGATTTTCTGTCTTTTGATGATCTTTTGGGAGATTGAATGGGCGATGAATCGGGTGTTGAATCACCACTAGATGAGGTTTCATGAACTTTGACATGGAGATGCTGTTGCTGCCCACGAGTAAATATATCTAACTGTTGTTTCAGACTTTCACACTGAATATGTTGGTCCACAAGCTGATCCTGAAGAGCATTGCGCTCATCAACATGTTGTGTCTCTGATCTAATCAACCTGTTTATTTCAACCTGAGAGATAGATAAGAAGGCATGAGCTCAAATCTTACCCTAGTTAGCAATAAATGAAAAACAAAACTTACTTCCAAATTGTACTTTTGAAAATCAATATATCTACTTTAATATTTGCGAATATAAGAAGGACACAAGATAGATATAAAAAGCTTGTGCAGACTCTCACAATTCAATAAACTTATCATATAATATGTAAATACAAAGTAATATAGATATAAAAGGAAATTAAAAGAGATGTTTCAATGATTATCAATACTTTAAACAAATTCTACAACCCCAGTTAGCATATGATTTCCTTGGAAAATTGCTTACATTTTTATCACAACTATAGCACTATCAACATACATATAAAGTCATTAGACAACTATATCTATGAGCAAAGAATGTATAGCTGAATGCAAATATATAGATCAGTTTACTTATTTTAACATTACATAAAGGTGTCTGTTGAACACTTATAGAACTATGCAAAATGTAAAAATAAACCACATCATTTCCAACTCTTATCCTTGTTCAGAAAGTATAAAGCAAGAAGAACATACAAGTCCACTGGTGTGAACAACACAACAGTATGTAAGGACAGACTCAATTGACGTTTTCTACATGTTGTAGACAGAGCATGGGACTCAACAGCTGCTCTCACTGGCCTAGATAAGTAAACAATGATTCATACTATTTAGCATTGGACATAGATAAGGGAAGATCGTGTAAGTTGAGACCTTTGTTTTTCATTTTATTTTTTAAGTCTACATCAAATGAACAAGATTTGATAAGGTCATTCTTATGTAATGTATGTCTAGTTTGTTTACCCCATATAAACATCCATCCCAAAGCTATATAGAAAACTACTATATTGAGCTATTGGGCTAAATATATTGTACAGGGTGAATAAAAAAGTGCAGATTTTTTTTAATGCATTTATAGGAAGAGGGCAGAGTCTGCAAAAAGCCATAATAAAAATGAGAAAACACAGAATAACACAAGTTATGCATCACAAAATTTATGTTGAACTGACAATATATTATTTATATTGAAAATGATTATAACATAAAACAAGAAATTTGTGAAAGCATAATTATAAACAGAGAGGGTATACACAAAAGCAAAATATAAATAAGAATGAGAGTATAATACAAAACAATATTACATTAAAATTATATTGATTTGATGATGTTTATAAAATAATGAAATCTACTAGAAATTATGTTAAAATTCATATCCTGACTGAAAAAAACTAAAATTGAAAGCTATTGACAAAGGTTTTCTTTTCAAAACAGGAAAACTCTGTAAACAGATCACATTTATCGGCAATATTGCATATATCTATTGAAAAAGTGTACATTTCTCTATTCTATTCCAGTACAGAATTATACCAATGAAGATGAATAAACTTTCACAACAAACAAAAACACAAATAATAAAGGGAATAATAATCACCAACTGTAAATACAAATAAATAGTCAATTTGACATTTACCATCGAGTAAGGAGCTTGTCTGGAGCTTTCAGCAGCCATCGAGTTTACAATTCAAGTTACGACTATTCCATTGATTGGGGTATTTAAGTATTTGATATAAGGATAAGCAAGGTTAACAATACCTTTAACTCAAGGTTCTCCTGTCTTTCCTTAGCTGCAACTGATTCTCCTAATCCTAGGACAGACTTGGTTCCTCTGGTTACTAATTCATCTTGCAGGGAATCATTTTCTTTTTGCAATGAGATGATCTTCTTTTGCAGCTCGTGGGCCATCATCTCCATAGCCTCAGAGTTCTGTCAACATATGACCAAGAATTATTTTTACAAAATAAAAAACAATCAGCTATATAATAATTGCTGCATTTGGCCTACAAATTGGCATTTTTTTTAAAAGTGCATCCTGTGAAGAAAAACTCTTAGGATCAAATACATTTGCTCTATGATAAACATACTAAATTATGACAAGTTTATGACTTTTGTGAAACAATCAAGATTTTATAATCTTATTTTTTTTTAAGTTGCTCAAAAAAATGTCCCCTTTCTTTTATCAAATTGCCATGTAAACAGATGAGCTTACTCATATGGTGTGTACTGTAAACTTTGTTAACATGATATATGATAAGTTAGTGTAACTACAGTAAGTTAGTGTTACTGTGTCTTTTTAAGGTAAATTGTTCTTTATCCCAGGTCACCCACTACGACATTAACTTCTTGTGCACGCACTTACCATATTGAATATTAATTATAACAAGATGCATTCTTGTTTTACCAATGAGTGTCACTTTATGCTAAGAGATCATAAAAGAGAAAATACCAACAATAGTGTTACCTGCTTATCCATGTCTCTCATCCTGTCCCATTTCCTCAGCACACCCTCTGCCTCCCTATTGCCCTTGAGCAGGGCTGTCAGCTCCTTGCGTATTTGCTCCATTTCTTCTGCAACCTGCTGCTGCCTATTGGTATCAGCTAGTTGTTCCACCAGCTCTTGCTTGCCAGGTTCCAGGCAGCATTCGTCTGGGCTGGCCTCGCATTCTGAGCTCTGGATTAAAAACAGCAATGAAATGAATGTTAAGTGTCATTAAAATGAAGTTATAATATGTGTATAGTGTAATAGCTGCACTTGAGGCATAAATGAAAAAAAGATTAAAGAAAGTAGAAAAGAAAAATCACAAATTCCACATACTTTTTGCAGCCTGAATTGTGTTTATCTCTTTTAAGGCTCACTGTTGGACGAGAAATTGAGTGATGGAATGAATAAAGACAGCTAAAAAATTTGATATATTTTCCCGAACCCATTGTCATAACAGCATGCTTGTAGATTTACTTTTATCTAACGCAGTGAGGAATTGAAATGGACTTGGCTTTTGCGTAAATTAATATACATAAATAATAAACATTTTGAAAATGGACTTTGCTTTTTAAATTCTGACGCAGTGAGGATGCATGAGATGCAATGGTGGACATGAAATTATCTAACCCGAGGCCTGTGTCATGTCAATGTAGTGTGTGCAACTTAGTGACAGTAGGCGTGTTCTTTTTCGCGGGAGAGTGACACATTTCTTTCGCTTCCTTCATAAATATATTTTTTCCAAACAACCTAAAAATGCACTTTTATACTCATCTAATACATCATCATACTAATACCAAAAATAATAAATACGGCACTCTAAAAAACACACGAACAACAAGAAAGAAACATAAAATCACAAAACATATCATACAAGCATGCATAACAGAGTAAATATATATATGAATATTAGACATAGTGTTTACAGTTTAGAGAAAGTTGGGTTGTCACTTTAAACATAATGGAATCGAAATAAAGAGCTTAACCCTTCAACCCGAGTGATGTGTATTTTGTATAATGCTACTGACGGGGTCTGTGGTTTTCAAAGTTTCTGTGTGCCCCCATGTGACCCCGGACTGCAAGTTTCATGTAGATTTTTTTCTTAAAGAAGTCTTCATATCATCTCAATTACACCAAAAAACGTTCATTTGCTACTTTTGAAGTGGTGAATTCAGTTCGATGCAAACTCCAAATCAGAAAAAGGGGTGCGCAAAGTGTGAAATCAGGCGCGTAGCCAATAGTTTCAATGCAGGGGGACACAATTGGTTTGAAAAATAGTTTAAAATTGTGCTAATTTAGAGCATGTTTCTCTGAAATGAGGGGGCAATCCCCAGTTCCCCTGGCTACGTGCCTGTCTGAAATTCATTAATTTTACATTGTAGACTTAAAAATAACCTGCTCGCAATAGAGAATTTAACCTCGAGGGTCCCACATCCAAAGTTTTGTATCATATACGAAGCAGGACACAGTTCACAAAAACCGTGTGAAAAAGTTGCTTGCTCAACATATTCGCAAACACAACGAGTAATTAAACTGAGATTGCTTCGACGAAAAAAATGTAAAGAAATAAGACCCTTTTATATACAATGATGCATACCGAGGTTAGTTCAAGAAAATTGCTGGCTCAACATTCTCGCGCACATACTGAGTGAGTTATACCGAGAGTGATTCAGCGGAAAGAAGTCTCGGGAAATTAGGCCCTACTTTATCTTGGCAATGATAAGCTATAAGGTTATTCAAGGATCAAGGTTTACCATCAACAGGGGTTCAAATTTCATTAGAGAATTCGGTGCTCAAATTTTCGATTTCTTTCATAGGTTCAGGGTTCAAACCGTCTAATTGCCCATTAGCGGCAATTACACAGACGCACACCACTACCACTGAGTACACTCACATTATATAAATACAGAACACCGAAGTGCGTGTAGAATTTTATATCCCAAGCAAGACAGACCAGTAACTCAAAACGAAAGAATAACTTCTATTCAAAATGTTAACCATCAATACGACCATTGTAGTTTCAGGTCAATACGACCATCGAGAAGGAGACAAGACTCAAATTTCTTAATAGTCCGTTGACAACTGTTCTCATCCACTCGCTAGTTCTGAATTTACTTTTTTTAAGAGACCGTGAGAATGACCTAAATTCCCACCATATAAAATTCGTAATTATTCTGCATGTATTCTCATACCCGTCTCCAATCCCGCCCTCTTTTCTTAAAACCGTGCCACGTCAACATTCCTCGTCTTGCCAATTTCCAGAGAGCATAGACGTTAATTTCACTGGTTTGTATTTTATTATCACACACACGCACGCATGCACGCACGCACACACATCATAATCTTGACCCGCTATTCTATTATTCTTATATCTCTACCTTTCCCTCAACAGTTTCTGAGACCTTATTCTATATTAGTTTCCAAATATACAAGCCCCCCTATGAAATTATTACCAAAGATATTACACACGCGACCAGTACTTGAAGCATAGATTAAGATACTATGGCCTCTGCTTGTAGTGCCACATAGATAGACTAGCCAGGTAACTAGGTAACGTGATATAGCTAGACATATGAGGACATCGCTAATGGTGGACATGAAATTATCTAACCCGAGGCCTGTGTCATGTCAATGTAGTGTGTGCAACTTAGTGACAGTAGGCG
>JAUUEB010099943.1:0-35805 GCA_032362205.1 Clione limacina | reverse complement strand
TTTTATTGTTGGTTGACTCATTTGTACATAAAAACGCTTTTCAAGTTCATGTATTTTTTTGGTTTGGTGGTTACCTTCGCCAAACGACGGCAGTTACCCGCTTAAGATGGTATTTCATATTCAGACAAATAAATGGCGTTTTTTAAAATTTTGCCGCGATGGCAGGTTTGTTAACTACGATTCCTTCTATTTGTAACAAAAAGGAATCCTAATATTATTATATCATCTGTCTCCAATACGACTAGGTTCTTGATCAAGCCAGTATAATCTGTTGTCTTCATGCATGTACTGATAATGATATATATATCGTGCATGGAAGGAACCTTCATCTCTTATCACGGTTGCACATTTCCAAAAATGTTAAATTCTAAATTGTTCACACGTTTCGTATTGATCCTCCATGACAACAAGACCAGCGTATCGACAGACCGTCGACTTAACTACTCGGTAATCTTGATCTTGATATGTAATCGATCCAAACTATCGATTAAAGTTGTTATATTACTTAAAACTTTAAAATAAACAATATTATGAGGATGGCATGAATTTTACAAATGCTATATCGAATCTTACCGATTTATTTTAATCAAAAATAGGAGCCTCGAACATGTTTTACGGCAAAGTTTATCAAAATGTTTACTTCTGACGTCATTAATGACGTCACTATACAGACTTGATTATTGCCCGAAGCTCCGAAATTGTTTAAGGGGGAGGGGGGGGGGTGTCATATTTAGAAAGTTAGCTGCGGTGCAACTATATATAATTTTTCTGGGTTTCAGATGGGGGCATTGTACCATATCCTCCTAGATACGCCCCCCACCTTATTAATATTGTTATAAAAAGTAATGAGGAGGGTTTAATAACTTACTTGTGATAATCATGCAAACAATTAGAGGAACTATCGTTGCCTTTAGACATCTCAAAAACACTTCACCGGGGAGACCTAGAAGATTAAAAGAAATGAATTTAATGTACTTAATGTTTAAAAGTATCCAATGTAAACCTGGATAAAAGACGTTAAAGTATAGAAAAATAACAAGAGGAAAAATAAACACGAGGCGTATATTTACAAAACTGCATTTTACATTGAGATTAGACATAAGTCGTTGCTTGCTTGGAAAAAATCAGTCGTAAGTCCCGTAATATTGATATACTAGCGACTAGTCTAAGTAATTTTGACCTTGACACCTACGCGTCTGACCTACGTTATAAAAACATAACATTTCGAACAAGAAAATTGATAAGATTATTGAAATTACCTAACCACATGATGACATCTTTTGATGGTTTGACATCTCTAAGAGCGAGACCAAAGCAAAAGCCGAACAGTGCTGCTGCCATGGTAACGAGGATCAAGGCGTTGTCTTTGGCAGCGTAGAAACATCGAGAACGACATCCTCTTTTGACTTCAGATGGACACTCGTCCTCTTTTAGAGGTGTTGCTTCTCCGTTAACAATGTCAGAGAGTTGGTGCTCTTTTCTTGTGGACATTTTTGAAATTTTAATCTATAAATAGTTGAATGACCAACTATTAAATATTTCTTTTTTAAATAAAATATTCAGTTTAAAGAAAATAAATCACAATTGAATGATGTGTTCTTTTGTCATATTTGATAAAAACATTTGAATTTTCTACCGAATTAAACTATTCATTGAATAAAATAAATAAAATTTAGGAAAACAATATATATTACTTTCTAATTCATCGGGAGTCAAGTAGGGCTTATTCCAACGATCGACACATAGTCAAAACATTTAAAGTGGCAGATCAAGATACATCATTAGAAGGTTCTTATTTGTTCTCAAGGTCGGGATCACTAAAGACGGGATACCCCAATAGCTATTCCCCCTTCTCCACTAAATGTTGGTGTGCTGTTTTTTCACATATGAGCTGTTCCTGCATACGGTAGATGGGCCCTCTTAGGTCACTACTATCGTTTTCACCTGACTTTATATCATCTTCAATAAACATCTGAAGGGTGTTAGAGCTCGTATTTTTTATTTATTCTGCTGACTATTTTTTCAAGGTCAAGTTTAAGCAACCCTGCAGTAGCAGCCAGTCTATCAGCTCTCTCGTTGCCAACTAGATAAGAGCTGCCGGGGCAGATGATCAAACCGTCACCAGCTTGCTTTCAGGGATTTCCGCTTTCCAGTCTACATGCTACATATCAAAGTACCTGCTCTTTTCCAGAGTGCCCATGTCAAATACAGCACGCTGGAGTGGGGTTGCTTTGATACAGTTTATACTTTCTGTTATTGCCTTCACGTCCATGGCCATGCTTAACCCTTTCACTACGGCAAGCCGATTTTTCCGGCTTTCAAACCTTGGGGTGCTGCATGGGGGCTCTAGCCCTTATGTCTAACGTTGGTCAAATATTTTTTAAATTTTCTTTTTGTGAAATTTGCTGTTTTTGTGGAAATTTTTTTTTCCATCTTTTCTATTTTTTGCAATTCAAAATGGCTGCCGATTCCATGAAAAACACGGGCAAGACGCTATTCTGGCAAGTGGGATCAGAACAAAGGGCAATAACTCCATCTAATAATCGTTGTATTGACTTAAATTGTATTTTTTAGAAAGGAAATTAAATTTTGCATAAGACACAGTCATTTTTTTGTTCGAGTCGTGTCTGGGGCAGATTTTATCGTCGATCAAACAATGACATATAATTTTTTTTAACGGGATATTCCGCATGTTTTCCCAGCATGCACCTTAGTGTACTTTCGAAATTGGACTTAAAAAAACAAAACAAAAAAACACTTTTTTTCTATACTATTTCGTGTTTTTTTTGGTCAAAAAAATGTGTGCTTGACTGAAAGTTGCCTATGTGATTTTGAATTTCTTCACCTTAAAACACGGACAAAATGTAGTGATGAGAGCTGGTTTAGAAATGGTCAATAACTCCAGAAATATTCCTCATATTGGTATGAAACGAATTTTTTCTGAAAGGAAATTAGATTTTGCATAAATTTCAATTTTTTAGCCTGCCCTACTTTTTAACCTACACTAAAGAGACGACATTGGGGCAAGCTTTTCATCGTTTTTCTGGACAAAAACAGTGCTGATTCAGCAGTTTGTTTATCCGCCAGGTACTGGAAGTAGGGCAATTAAATTTGAAATATTACCCCTTAAAATGCTCTTCTTCAAAATACCTTGAATTTGGTATATGTCAAAGGTAAAAAAAAAGCCAACTTTTAGGGGTCAAAGTTTGTCCGTCTTCTATAATGCTAAAATATGACATTTGGCTCCGTAGTGAAAGAGTTAAAGAAATTGTCTCGTGTCCTTAGAAAGATCCCTTTTAACAGAGTTATGTCCCTTTTATGTTTTTTTTAATGTTTACATGATGTGGCTATACTGTTGGACACACCCCTAGTAGTGGCCTTTCATACACAAGTCTCTCACTATTGAAAAAAAAAATGAAGTTCATACTATTCGCAAACACAAACTGTGAACATGTTTGAAATAAAAGAAGAACGTAAATTTGTGTTTCTAAATATGAAGACTGTGTTTGTAACAAGTGTTAACTCTATAAAGCTGAATTTAACGACTGGCGGGTTTTTGATAAGGCCTAGTTTCGATGTTGCCTAGATGTCTGCAATAATATTTAAGCTTTCATCAAACAAAAAAGAGTGTCATTGCTTATTATTGTTTGTTGAACGACCTCTATAAAGCACACATATTTACATATAGATATACCTATTGAACCACGTAACTATGTAAAACATTACTGAATACGATCATTCCCGAGAGTCCCAGCAATCCCGGGAAATAGGCCTTCCGGGATCGGGATTCCCGGGAACAGATCACCCGCGAATATCAACAACCCTAGCTGCGAGTCAAATGAACTTATAGGAGAACTAACGAAAGTGTCCTAGAAGAACTGGGTGTACAACGGCAAATGCTAAATGAAGTCAACAAAAAAGTACATGGGGCATGCTATCAGAAATGCCAAAACAAACTTGATGTCAACAGTACTCTAGGGCAAAATGAGTCAAAAAGAAGGAAAGGCAGACCTCCCACATCATTGATAGAGAATGCAAAGAAAGCAACCGGCCTTCCACTTCATGAGAGGATTCATCGAAGCAGAGACCGAAACAGATGGCGATCAATTGTGGCAAGGGGTGGGGCTCCAACGGACGATCCCAGCCATGGAGACAGGTAACAGGTTTTTGTTTGATAATGCAGTACTGTCAACATACAAATAATGAGTGATGTATCAAAATCATATAAAATAATTACTTTATCGATAAAAAAAGGTGATATTAGGCAAATTGTGACATTAAGCAGAATGATATTAGACAAAACGAATGTAACAAATGTGCCATGTTAACTGTCATCAGTGTGCAGTTCGTCAAAACACTTTAATAATATAGTCTTTACAATAAAAAAAATGTTCGACAAAAAATCATTTCTTGATATCTTTATTCAAAATCATTTTATGGATGTTTTTCCAATCTTTGTTTCTTTACAATGAATACATTTATAAACATCAACAAAAAAAGTAAATCAAATATTGTGACTACACAGTATGGTGAAGGGGGGATGATGGCACCCAGGTTGGGAAACTATAGTCTTAATCTTTGATGTACATCTACACATTTATACACAGCTTAGATCTCTTGACACATTCAACCACACGGATCTCTGACACATACAGAGTTTCGCACAAGTATAGCTACCAAATAACATTCTATGGCTGGAAACTAGTTCCTGAAAAGAAGTTTTAAAATCAATCAACCATCACAATCTAATGCTGAAAAAATTGTTTCTGGCAGTTTGAAATGTGACAAACTTTATCTTATAAGTGCATTCATGTTGCAGACACATTCTCTGATTGTTTTCAATTAATTTTACACAAAGACGACCAGTGGGTGAGATATTTATATTGGATGGTGCATTACGTATTATGTATAGAATGACAATAAACCAAGTGAAAAATATCTGTTCAGTAGTTCTTTTAACGATGGCGGCCTTGTTTATGGCTTTCAGTTTCAAAAGGGAAATTGACAATTATGAAATGAAACACTTACCAGTAGAATCCATATATTAGTTCTTTTGTCAAAATATACAAAAGAAATAGTTGATGAATATTTCAAAAAATGTATCATGCCTTTTTTTTTATCTGACCCACATTATTCACTGTTATTTTATCTTTTAAAGATCATTTAATTAACAATATTGTCGAAGATCTACTGACAAAGTGTATCTTTATGTTTTTGTTTTACTATGAAAAAAAGGATTGAGCTCTATTATTTATATAATCATGCTAAAAATCTAAGTATAATACTTCATAATGGTCAAACAAATGGCCACTGTATGCTGAGCTGATGCAGCCCAGTAGTGTCACAGTCACACATACAGGAGGATATAAATAGTAACACTCATACATACAGACAGAGTACACACTAGAGACCAAGCACCTCTCAACACGTTAACATACACACACGTCACACACACACACATCAAGTACAACAAAATCATATTTCTTCTTTATAATACCAAATACATATGCACACTTCCCCCATGTTTCTACAGACTTTTATAAAGTACAATAGAAATAAAAATCTGATCGAAATATCTGACACTGGTTATAATGAGGCAATTAAAAATAGCAACAACAATAACATAAATGACAAAATAAAACATAATACAATCAAATTTCATAAAATGTGATCTTTCAACTGTAATGAGGAATGACAAAGAATGTATCATAGAAATAAAAGGGGTGTTGGTTTTGAACATTACATCTAGTGACACGTCTCCCATGTGCTCTGAACAAAATGTTCAGTGTGTAAAATCACAAAGCAAAACCGTATGTGTAGTGTGTAGACACTGGTCAATGACACAGACGACATCACGACCGTGTCTGACAAACATGAAAATAAATATCACGGTATGTGAACAGTGATTAACAAAATAGGGATGATGATGTTGATGAATAATTACCTCTGGTTTAAAAAAAAAATCAAATCACAATCTACATAGCCAGACTCTGGGAGACACACAGCATTGAGGATAGTATTATAGTGCACATAGTGCTATCAACTTTTTGTGCTCAAAAGCACACACATTGGGGCATGATTCTTTGGTTCAAAGATCAAGTTTTGTATACAGTCGTTTCATTGTTTTGTTTGTGAATTCTTTCATAGTCATGAAATGCTTTAGAAGTAAAGCAAGTATGTTTTCCATGCATGCCTGAAGCTAGATTGGCATCAAATCTTTTTGTGACAACTATCATTGTCTTTAGTTAGGTAACACAAATCACTAGCCGCCACAAAAGGCTACTTAGAACCTCTGTATGAAACTTCATACAATAAGAACTCACTTATATTACGAACATCATGTGGAATTCTAAACAAAATATCTTGTAGAAACAACTAAAGATATAAGCACAGGTTATGCAACTAAAAGAGTGCAAGTCTGTTTTAATTATTTCAGTCACAAGGTGCATTTAAGAATAAGGACTTAAAGTGACATTATCTGATGGTCATGATAAAAAATAAATTTAGATTGACCAGTAAGATTTTCTCGCCAGGAAATATTTCAAAATATTGTTCAATAACTACTGAAAAAACTAATTTCAGTTCCTTGTCAGTATTCCTTAGAAACTATATCTATCGGCTTATTCATCAAGTCTGATATGTCTGAATCACTGACAATTGTACAGCATTTGTCAATAGTAAACTATATAAGATGTCCTATTTCAGAATAGTCTTAATAAATTATTGTGTATTTCACAAAATGTTATTATGCAAAAGTGAATTGTATATAAATATGTATAAATACACAACTAAATGATTAGAAAATATCAAAGGATTTTCTATAGTCAAGTCTAAATGAAATTAAAGAATAATTCAGCATTTTTATCAATGTAGATAATATCATATGATATTCGATATAGTTAATTTATCAAACTGTAACTTAGCTTAGTGCTTGATATCAGTCAGAAAAGGTCATCATATTTGAACATGAAAAACTTCACTGAAGATGTATGATGTGCCTAGTTTTTTTTAGTTCATATCTTACTGTACACAATTAGCATTTCCTGTCAATGTTCAATCGCTGATTCGATACAGCTGAATTTATATTTTCTTCTAAAAGAAATTAAACCAGTTTGAATCCTACAGATGTACTGCATAAGTCACCAAACATGAGATTACATAAAGTATGACTTCACAAGTTCCTAATTCTTGAGCTAAGCTCAGGTCTAGGCCTCTCTCGATGATTTATCAGTGATGATGATGACAAACAGTTTTTTGTTACCACATGTGTGGCCCACATTTATTCAAAGTCAAATGAAATGAAAACAGTGTGAGAAAATGTCTGTGGTTCAGCTGCTGTGTGTGATCCCTGTTCTATCGTCAGGTGGCCATGTTAGGCAGACATTTCAAAGAGTCAATACACAGTCTGTAAACAGCCAGTCTGTGAGGGCGCCAGACCCTACATCTGGTACACATCACACAGAACACACTGAATGTTGTAGTCATCAAAGGAGATCATCACTTAAATCGAATTCATATTCATGATTATTTGATAATAAACACAGTTTTGGGCATAGCAGGTAGATAATTATTGTCTTTTTTTCAAACCATTACCCATAAACTTAATCACTGTCACTTACAATACTAGTCAGATGTAAGACTGTTTGGATAGACAAATCATATAGCAATTTTTCTCTGTAGGTCATCTCCATCCATAGGCTGTGTATTTAAAGACAGAGTTGTTAAATAATTTAGGCTGATGATGTGTGTGCTTTGAGTCACTGAGATGAGAGCACACTATGAGTATCATGTCTCCCGCCTTTGACCTACATCTTCAGAAACTGATGGCCCTCTCTCAAGAACAGGTCTCTCTTCATTCGGAAAATTAATCTCAAATGTATTTTTTCAGTTTTCCAAGAAAGCTCTATACTTTTGTCACTGATCAGTATAGAGAAAAGTCATAAGATATCACTCTTTGTAAAAAGTACTTGTATACATCTGTTGGGAGTGTTCATTGTATTCACTATTCAGTAACTTAGTTCCCATAAAGATGATGGCCTCTTTCAAAGAATCCTGTCTACAGAACATCCTTATTGAAACCTGTACAAGTCACATGACATGTCAAGATAAGCCTGCGTATCTCTCTGTTGTGTCTCTCTGGCTGCCTCTATCAACAATGTCTTAAAGCTTTTACAGTTTATATTTGTTTGTCTTGTTTCACATTGTGTGTGTGTCCTAGAGGTAGCTCAAATCAAGAGCATGGTGCAGAGCAGCCAGGTCGGAATGATTGGAGATTCGCCAGAAAGGCCAATTCATCTGTAATTGAAAAAGAAAAAAAAAATTAAAAAATCAGACAACCACAACAAAAAGGCTGAAACGAAATTGTTGATATTATTCTAATTACCTTGTTTTTGCTTCCAAAGATAACACAATTTCACACTTCATTCAATTGAACATTTAATTAATACGAACAATAGGGTAGATGTGTATTGCAGACATCCAAAGAAAACATTAACAACTTCACACGGAATGTTGTTTTTACAAAATAAGATAAATTCATTAAAAGTATTTACCTTTCAATCAAGAAAGATAAATTCAATTCTTGGAATTGTTAGTCTGCCAGGAAAACATGTAAATAAACATTCACATGTTATAACATTGCAACATTCCAGCCAAGCTTCTGTGAAACAAACTAAGCAAAACACTCATCTTTCATTTCAAAATAACGAAAATAAATCACAACTCCATATAACTAAAACCAACAATATAAACAAATGCAAAGATAATATGAGCTGACTTGCTTTAATTTCAATGATTTTCAAACATTCCAGGCTTCAACAGGATTTCGATAATTAACAAGAGTCAAGTTATAGTCAATCACATTTAGACAAGACAACAAGTAAATAAGCTATTCATCAACTGACCTGTTTAGATGCAGATTCCTCATCCCTCCCATCTCCTACCACGACATATGTACACTTTCTGCCAAATCTTGATACTATCCGTTCAAAACAGCTTTCTTTGCCTGCAATCAAGAACAAAATGGATGAAAAGATAAAATTTTGATAAAGAGTTCAGATTCAAAATATAACATTTAAATGCAATGTTTCCCATGGCTCATTTGATAGTGTGTGTGGCATTATAAATAAATAATCAAAATCCCGTTTAATACATCATAAAAATTTCAAAAAAATTACTAGAAAATAGTTTTTAAAAAAGGGAAAGAAATATCCAAATCAACAACTTATTTTATAATCCTACAATATCTTGGAACCACTTTCTTTTTAATCTTTGTTATGAGTTTTTTGTTCAGAGCTGTTATCTAAAATTCATCATGTTTGTCATCATTACACAACATTGACTGGTCAATGTTGACAACTCAGAATGACTTATCTATCCAATGCATGAAAATACGTTTGGGACTTGATTTGGTGTAAAATTGTTACAGTACTATTTCAAACTTAATCAAAAGAAACATAGGTAGTTTTGTCATGCACAAAAATGTTTCATAACACAGCAGTGAAATATTCTATATATATACACCAGATTCAATTAATTCAAACTACAGACAAATATGTATAAAGTAGCCACCCTTTAGACCTAAAAGTGACCACTTTCAACAGGAAGCCGTTTTAGACAGACTTTCAAATAGGAAAAAAAACATGGGAGGAAAACTTTTAACTGGCTGGGATAGGCAGGTGACTGTTTACTCAGGTTTGACTGTTAACATTTTTATTGTTGAACTCACCTATTTTTGTGGCGCTATAAATGTTCTCTATATTGAAGACTCCACCTAGACCATAGAGTAATACTTTGGCTAGAGCGGGCACTAACTGAGTGGTTGTCACTAATACATTAACACAGTTGGACCTGAAATGCAAAAATTAACACATTTAATGTTGTGATATAATCGCATTTAAAGCTACAAAGAATCTTTACAAAAAACTTAGCCATGTAAACTTTTGCATAAATTATGATTCTCTATCTAAATTTAACAAAGCCTACTCATAGACTTCAGCAAAATATGTTATTGGATTTTAAAGACAAAAAATAAATACACAAAGAACATCAGAGTTCCTAAAGGAATTATCACAAAATATAACATATTTTCTTTAAAAAATACATTTCATGAAATAAGTAGAATTAATCTGGTAGGTATAGCCATAGAGAAAAACATCACTCAAATGTGACTTCCCTGTAAATACATGACTGTCATCTTGTCCTTGACAAAATATAAAACATACAATAGAGAGTGATACCTGTGGTCAAAACAACATGTGATTGGTCAGTCTAGGTTGAGTAAATACTGACCTTGAGTTTATGATCTGTAGTGACTTGAGAGCCAGTGTGAGCCAGGAGTCTGTCAGGGTCTCAATCTCCTGACGTAACTGAATCCACTGCTCACGTTTCTGGGGACCCAGGAGGCCTGTTTGACCCATTGAAGGAAGAAAGAGATTAAACATTTGTTCATCCTAAGATAAAATTTCAATATTAAAAAGAAGATAACACATTTATAACTGTATTCCCTTAGATTATGCTTTAAGCCCTTAAAATTGTAATTCACAAAAAAAATTAAAAATCAGACGGTGACATTTTTCATGAAAACCAGAATTATAAAGTACCACTTGGAAGGTCTTATAATATGCCTATGTGTACAATTCATAACAGACTGTCAAACAATAACAAAAATAAAAGGATCAAACATGACAATAAATAATATTCAAAACAAATGGGGCTGATTCACGAGCGTATAAAACTACAACACATGACCATGAGCTACGTGCTAATTGGTCATGGTCAGTGAACACAGCTCAGGTATTGGCAGATTTGAATTTACCTAGACCACGTGACCCTTCGTGAATCGGCCCAATTGAGTGGCTATCAGAGATGATCAAAAGATACTCACCACCAACATTGTTACGATAACTATTGTAGATTTCCTTCATACGTCTGTACCGGAAAGCAAGTTTTCTCATCCAATCAACGCCACCTCGGACACCAGTTGCCAGGCACAAGTTGGCGTTGTTGGCGGCCGCATGAAACCCGTCTGTGGCAAAGTTGTAGTTGCTGTGGGTGAGAATATCAAATACAAATTATTCAAAACTGTAAACCAGTTTAATAGAACTCGTCAAATAAAGAACACAAATCACAGAACACACGACGAGTGTACATTCCAGTATTCAGTAGCAATTTGAGGATGCCAAGTACATTATTTATATTCAAAAACAACAACAGCTGGGGTGTACTCTGTTCTATTCTCTCTTCCAACAGAGAAACATTTTATTTAAAATATAAACCGTTGTTTAATTTTCTGATGTATTGAATCGACAAACAACTACGGTTATGTACGACTACTGTTTCAATAAGTTAGGCTAGATCTTATAATAGTCAAGTATTTTGGGGAAGTAAGGTCCATAATAATACCTTTGCTATCGAAACCTAATCGCTATTCAAGAATACAAATTTGTGGTTCAACTGTATATAGTCTCTCGAGTATGTTTTTCCCATGAATAAACTATCTTTTCTAGGTTTCCGCTGCTCTCAACTTTTAAGATTCAAATTTGACAACTAGTTTGTGCATGTACACGTACGCATACACATATTGGTGTAGTTAGCATCAAGAACACAGCCAGTTTCCTAGCTTAAATAAACTGTAATGGCGGGCAAGTCAACTTGATTATCTTGTAATGGCGGACAAGTCAACTTGATTATCTTGACATAACAATATGACAAACTATCTACAAGTTCACATAACCCTCAGTAAGGCGGGCTGACACTTTGTCTACAATCAAATCTCAAAAAGGGGAGTTGACTCTGGGATCTCAATCAAGCGACGAAACGGACCGACTTATCTCTTCATATCCATGGCTTATCTCTCTTAGCACACGAACTGGGTTCACGACTGGCTACACGGGAGACTGGAAAAATAAACCAGCGCCTTTAAATAAAGATAAAAATAATATACAACTCGCTAAGAATTCAAAACTACTTTTAGCAAAAAAGGCGAGCTAAAATAGACAAAGCTGAGGTTTACTTTTTACAATTTCTTCATTTATTTCACAAATAAGCAAGATTTAAAAAATATGTTTACATTCTTGTTCCATTTGACTTCCAAGATCAACATACTGATCATTACTAAAATTTTGTTTGTCAAGATTGCGTACACTTAAAAAGGCAAAAAAAAAAATAAATAAAGTCATTGCGTTTTTAAAGCATAAATATGTTTATGTCGGGCATATTTTTCTATATTAGTTTGTATTTTCAATATTCAATGTGACAATCTTGCAATGAAATTCCATCCTGCTGTTCTTTAGTGATGAGTGATGATTAGTCATCGTTGTATTAGTATGAAAAAATAAGAATTCTGTACATTATCATAGCAGTTGGGGATCAATTATCCATTAAAGGTAAACGCAATGTCTACCACAAAATTGTAACCATGCGACGAAACAAAATTTGGCGAAGATGAATAAAAGCTGCTACATCATAAACTCGGTTATTTTATGTTATACATTCTACAGTGTAATTGTTACGAATGGTGATGCCACCAACATGCATGTATGTATTCTTATCACTATCCTTCTTTCTCTGCTGAACTGTTTTGAGCTGTGACGTGTGTAAGAGACATGTGATGACGACAAGCGCATGTCTTGAGTGTAAACATACATCACGTTACACATGTCCAGATGTGAGCAGATTGTCGCTATCACGGAGATACGTCATGTGAGTGAGGTGAGCTGTTATCACATAAAAAATATCTCTTACATTTTGCCTGTGACAGGTGCGATGAGACGCTATGCATGATGAACCTGTTATCTCGCCGCTAAACTTTCTTGTAATCTTGCGAAAGCAGTGGGTACTTGAAGCTGACTGTTGTTGATGTTTTTTCATATTCAATTTGTATGTAATGAAAGAAGTTTTTACTGAGGACTAGGAAATTAGGAAATTAAGCTAAATTTCTGAGCAAATCTGCATTTAAATTTGTATTTGGTCAAATACGAGTCGATTTTCCAACACTAAAGCTAAGATTTCGTTGTCATTCCTGAATTCCGTAATATAGGCTAAATTTATCAGGACATTGCCCTTTTGATTTCTTGAAGACAAGCGAATGCACTGAAGCAATTACGGGTCTTTGGATAACGATCGCGAATCTGTGGGATCCATTAGCATCCAGTTTTTTGGGGCGACCATGTGGAACTTTGATTAAAATGATACACTTTCGTTTTTATTCGTACACAATTCCCAATGGACATGTTGTATAGAACAGGATAAGAAGCGTGTGTAATAATGCGAACAATTAAAAAAATAATACCAAAGGTTGTACAGACATGTCAAGTTGCCTTCATCCGTTACAAAATACATGTCCATGGCAGGGCAAGTTGCCCTAAACATATCATAACCGCCGCTAATCAACAACGTCTTCAACATAAAAACGGTCGAAGTTGTGCCATTTCCTTAATCCTGAAGACTCATTCATTATTATTTATTGTCATTCGTTATCGGTTGATAAGATAGACCTAATCAATTAACGAGGCAAGTGTAATAAGCCCGAATGCCAAGCTGTAACGTATGTATCAGTATTAAGCAATCGGGCAGGCAAGCAATTTTCCTTTTGACTAGACAAGAAATGGTTCGGGCCGACCTCACACAATTCATCTTGATGCCGGCAGGGTGACAATCGGCGCCACTCGTTTTTGCCTTTAATTTAGTTCTTTTATATGAATGCATTCACACGTCTAGTTTCTGACATTAAGAATGCCAATTACAATAATCGTTGATAAGAATGAAAATAATAAAACAACAATGATTTGCTTTGATATGCCTGATACCAGGTCTTTGAGCGAAGGCTTTAGACGAGACTACATCAGATAAAGAAGGTGATATCTTTTGATCGAATTCTATAGAAAGATTCCACATTAGCATGAACCATGCAACAAACCGAGGTGTTTGTCAATCAGATTTAGATTGCAACGATCATTACATATTTATGTCAGAATCGTATACATTTCACAAGTCAACCTTGTATCTACACGTCTGCTTGTGATATGGAACTTGTACTTACTAAAAAATTAAGAAGTCTGATAATGTCCGCCATTTTGATCAGCAAGAAGTTGTTGATAAAAACATAAGCTTGTAAACCAATCATTTAACCGGGTACCTAGCTCATGATTAGAATCCAGGTTCTTTTAACCAGAGCAAAATCAAGCCAATTTGCCAGTTGACTTCCAGCTGTGAGAGGACGAATGAACGAAACAACACAACAAATACACGGTCATTCACGTACCAAATTGGTACATTTCTGATTGACTGTTTTTAAGATTGTTTGAACATTTCTTTCTCGAACTATAAGTATCTTTATACATTCGTTAGATTAACCGACTAGTTAAAAATTCGTTGAAATAACCGATATTCTACGCCAATAACGAAAATAAACGACTTAATTACGTAGATTGCCGGACTGACATTCAAAGTCAGCATTTCTTTCCTGCCTGACACTTTTTACCCTAGTTTTTCAAATTACAAAACTGTTAACATCATTGGGGCGAGGGTGGGAAAAAAGAATTTAATAATTAACCGCCATCACTTCATTCCACAACCATGATCATCTTCCCAGCGGGAGAGCTGTAAGCAGGGCCAGTCAGAGGTGACAGGCACAAGGGAGACAAGTGCCATGCTGGTGGCTCAACTCTGCACTTACTCATGGAATTAACCATCTTTGTATACAAGGCGCGGCTCTCTCGTTATAGGCAGGCAGTCCTCAACGTGAGTGACACTACGATGAGTGACAGTGACAGTGAGTCATGAGGCTTCAATTATTTACAAAAATACAACTTTCACTTATCAAAATAAAATATTTGTATATAAAACATAAAACTGTTACAATAATCACAGCATATTTGACGATAAGAAACTAGATAAGGAGTGATTTGTTGACATTCCTCTTTTCATTGGTTTAGAATATGGCAAACCGAAAAAACTCTTACATAGGGAAGCTATTGTTTTTTGTCAGACTTTTTGGGATTATACATTGTAAATTAGAAAGAAATAATCAAATTGTGCAGTACGATTAAAATAAAATGTATTGTTAACAACACCCTAGTGACAGACAATATGGAAGAACTCAACATGACAAGGCTCAGTCTTGGTCATATCAATGCAGAACTCAACATGACAAGGCTCAGTCTTGGTCATATCAATGCAGTGACAGCGAAGAATGCTCAAAAGAACAAAGCACCTGTCGTTTCTCATTACGTGACGGCGCACATAACAATATCTGGGATCGATAGTGTAGAGCTGTTTTATTGGACACAAGTTAACGAAATTGATTCAGATCAGCAATAAGACGTGGCGTTTTGTTTATTATTTTTGTAAAATTGCACTGATATTGATCAGATATACACAATAAATAAGCAATTTATTGCTGGCTAGTTATAATACTGAAAGGCAAATTGTGTGCTCCCCATAGAGTAAGAGCGGAGGTTAGAAATATCAAAGATAAAAAAGACAATTATCAAAGTCGACGACGTCTTTTTGTGCCATTATAAAATCCAGCATAAGTTGTAGGTTTCAATTAAACTTGTTCACATTACTGCATTCTTTTAGTTTCCTCTCAAATTTGACCATACCTAATTAAAGCAAGCTGATGTTTTGCACTTATCCAAATTGTCTGACCTGTACTCTCGCTAAGTGAGTAACTTGTCTTCAAACAACAGTCAACAAAATAAGGAGTACATTGATACAGTTCTCTCAAAACTCGGATCACAAAAAACCCACAACAGAATAAACTAATAAAAGTGCGAAAATATTGAACAGAAGCGAAGTCCCGTCAAAAGAAAGGAAACTGTGCAAACAAACCATGTCTGACGCCTATGCGAGTCGTTGAACATCAGAGGAAACTATATTATGTAAACTTTCCATGACCTGTTTCTGATAGAACCGTAAACTGTTTTCTTATTAATTTTCTGGTGTTTCTGGCATCATGTCGATCTACAGAGGTAGATATGATCTTACAAACATAATCTAGACAGACACAGGTAAGGTCTTGCTGTGAATAAGCATAAGAACCCTGGCAGGAGGGAGTTCTGTTTCGTCAAGTTCTCGACGCCTGTCCTACATTGTCCCGATAACTTCAAAAGAAGACACACTCTGGAAATTGTGGAGATTCACCTCATGGCATAATAAACATGATATATATATATATATATATATTCTTAATTTTTACGTATAATATAGATCAAGTATAGAATCTTTTTATTGAGTTTGCGTCTGACGTCATGGCTTCTTTCAGGCGCCATGATTTATTGACTTGTGAAGAATTGACTTGACGGGAAGTCCATGAGTACAAACGATAAGCAATTCACATTTTGAATTTTTTATGTCAATGAACAATCGATCATATTTTCGGTCTCTTTTTCACTGAAGAACTAAACCGCATACTCCCTATGTCAAGCTTTGTGATTATTCGTCTGTAATATTATCACTTGGGTTTTCTCTTTTGAGCGTCCACAGTATGCAGCGCATAAAAAACTTTGGGAAATTTTCTCTGTTTTGTTTTAACGCTTTTTTAATGCACAACAGTAATAAATAAGGCAACGGCCTATTTCTGTGAGTGCAGCCATACGACAGCCGTGACGTATGAGCCAATGTCATGCCAAGCTAATCGTTGCATAGAGGGTCATTGCAGTATTGGCAAATGGAAATAATGGGGACAACAGAAAGGCAAATTGCCTGATCTAATCATAAATTGTCGGATTGACAAATCTATTATACAAATAACTAGGGTTACCTAGTGACATTTAAAGAAAAATTGTAGTTTTTTGGATTTGTTTGGACATTTCTTAACCTGTTCGCTTGAATCACGCAAATCACAGTCTTAAATCTATATTATTGCATTTGCTTTTCTTGTTATTTAAAAACAGTGTATTTTCTAAAAAAAAAAAGTGTTGCATTCCATGCACCGAAGTAGTAGTTCTGTTATGTATACACACAGTTTGTACCTCAATACAGTTAACTATCATTCATTTCCGTGGCAACAGAGATTTGTTGAGGAAAAATACGACAAAATGATGGGTAAATGTGAAAAACAACAAGGGGAATGCAAAATATTAGCCCTGAAATCGTGTTTTGTGTGCTTTGGTGTTCAGATGAAACAGGGTTTACTATTCAAATCTATAATAATAAAAAAAATTAACAATTTATGTATACAGTTGGGGCTACCTTTGATCTCAGTCAAAATTATTTGCGAAATTCCCTAACTACCTATGCGGCCGTGATATTAATTCTCAACTTTTATAGAATTATTTCCTCTACACTGAAAATGGCGATTTAAATAGGCACACAACAGCGTTTCCGTACTATTTATTCTTTTTTAACTGATAAAACAAACAGCAAAACAGTTTACATTGCGGCCGAGTTTTCCAAAACTGTTTATGGTGTCCCTAATGAGACGGTTTGGAGCTATGTATTCCCCTCTCAAACATATATATACGTCGAGAAGTGTATAACTACTCAATCAAATACAATGATAAACAGTTTTTGTACATTCTCCCCTCGCCCTTCATGAGTCGACTTCACCTGGCCAATTTCTCTGTTCAGACCTGCAATGTTTCCCGGGGCAAATTATCACCCGGCAAATATTTACGGTCTCCGAAGTAGCCTCGTTATGGCTCCATCCCGTTATCTGCTATCAGGGGCTTCTCTACGGGATAGTCTCATTACTTTTCATAATTTGCAGCATCTTTTGGGACACCCCGGTATTTTCCTAGACACACCTTGGCTTTTGCTTGTCGTTTATCTCTACATTCTTACAATCAAATATGGTTTACACCGATTGGTCTAATCTACGCACGTGATTTAGTGTTCATATGAAACAGGGTCTACTCACTACTCATGGAAATATTATATATTTATAATACCTCTATGAGGGTCCACTGTATTCACAGTCCTCTTTTAAAGGTATTGAAATCGTAAATTCATTTTAATATATTCAAATCTATAATAAATAAAAAATAAATAATTTATGTATACCATTGGCTAGCTTTTATCTCAGTCCAAATTATTTGCGAAATTCCCTGTCAAAAATGCACAGATTAGGACATTCCTTGCTCATAGCGAAAGGTGTTATTATGGAAGAAATAATATTGTTAGTAATTTGCATGTGCTGATAGCCACTATCATAGCACTTAAGGTCCAAGTTGTTGCCATAAATAAAGTATGTCTGGTCGCAGTACTGGATCCTACAACCATAAATGATTAGTCTCCATAAAGACGTTTTTACAACACAGTCAATATTCCACCAACTAGGTGCATTTTCAGGATAGTTTCACGAGATTTAATTTAGCAAACTTGTCAGTAGGCGCCTTGTTGTACTAAAGAAACGATTTAAGTAAACTTTGAAATATATAAATTAGTCCGATCTGTTCCTGTCTGTACTCACCTTAGATCTTGACCATTATCGTCAGACGATACGTCATCTATATGAACTTGATCACATTCCTGAAACAGACAATATGCATTGAGATTACAGGAAGACAAGAATAAAGGCTGTTACAATAGCGATATAATTAATAGATATTATGAATAGAATTACGATTATTGCAAAACTAACTAAATACGGGAGTTTAGAAGTTAGTTATAAGTGGGTGCGGTAGCGTATTGGCTAGTGTAAGTGTATTCAATTACAATGCTAAAGGTCCGGGATCGAATAACTCCGGGGAATGCCTCGTAGTTTTCCCTCCTGTCCACCCGCCAGTATAACTGGGTACCTGACTACATGCACTGATAGTATATGTACTATTCCTAAGGCGAAGCGCTTTACAGGCGACCCCTTGTATACTTCGAAGGAAGCTGAGAATGTGCAGATTTGTCTCCATCTGCCCTGTCAGGATTTTGATAATTGTAAAGCGCTTTGAGCCTACTCCAAAGGGAAAGAAAGCACTATATAAACGCCATTATGTTTAAGTGTTCCCGTGAACAGATATGGTAGATGGTTTCTGTCAGTAGAACTAATCTGTGGTCCGTACTTTACCCACTTTTTGTACACCTTGTTGACTCTTCAAACCGAATTTACTTGGCAAATTTACGCAATATGGTCACATTTCAAAGGCTACAATTTTACAATTCACGTTAGAACGTCTGAGGACACGATTATACGAAACATTATACGTTATGTAGCAGGCGGTTGCAAATATCAAAACTGGCAAGTTTGTTCTTTGTTAGTTACGTAAGAAAGTAGGAAAACCAGGCGAACGTCGTAATACTAATTAGAAGTGGACTCGTTAACTTTCTTTAATGAAAGAAAATATTTGAGAACGAATGAAAGAAGTCAAGTCACGGTCAATAAAGACCACCTAGTAAGTAGAGCTGCAACGTTAATGTTCAACACTGCCTCTTGATAGTTTTCAGGCGCGAAACCAGGGGAACAAAAGGGAATATCCCCCCATTAGAGTTCGAAATGCTATAAATTAGCAAAAAAAATTAATTTTCTTATTTTCGGCCGCTAGTTGACACAAAAAACATATGTCCCCCATTTAAAAATCCTGGCTACGCGCCTAATAGTGTTATCTAATTATAAACTTACGTTTCATTTGACTTACATTACCATATAATTTATGGCATCATGTACAGGGATTTCCAAATGTGCTATATTCTAAACTGTTGACTTTACTTGCCTAATACTAAAAGCATTATCTGGTTTAAGTTTGCGTTCGTGATGAACAGTGGCAACCCATCCTGGGTCAACAGAACATTCTATAACACTTCTTAATCCTGGCCATGCCCCCAAAATCACCAATCCACAAAAGCCATTGTAATAATCTTAACTCAATACACCTTTTTTAGTGTAGGAAATGCACGACTGACAGCAGCAGCCTTATGTTTGTTCAAGAGGGTCCTAATAAGTCGGAGGGCATGACTAGTCATGAACTTGCCCCGTCACCCAGGCGCGCCCTGGCAAACATACGACGATCGAGCGGCCCATGTGCGTGTACACTTGTGTGGATTTGGATGTGCGCGTACTCCCAAAATCGCGCTGTGACTGACTCACGCGCTGTGGAAGGCACCCGAGGTCCCTGGACAAGTATCGCGACACGGCGGGACAAGGGACAGTCAATTACACTGTCAACAGACATAGGACTAACCCAGCCACAGACCTCATCATTTCTAAAACTGGCAATGAGTTTTTCCAAAGTCGACCCCCGAAATCTGCCTGAGAATCCATCAGATGCTCAAGACGTTAAGCCCCTCTTCAGACTATAGAGTAAATTGTAGAAATGTCACGTAAAGTGCAGGAAACGACCAATTAGAGCCAGGATGGAGAGCGCACACTTGACGTTCTCTTCACAACCAGAGTTTGTTTTCATTATTGGGACTTACTCTTCTTTCAACACAATTAGCAGTTCTAGGAGAACTCTTTACGAATAACATGAGTGTTTGCTTTAATATTTACACATTTCACTAATTTCAGGGAGGGCTTCTATCGTTTTTGAAGAGTAGAACATGAAAACAATCAAAAGTTAAATACTGTAGTGTTTGCATCATAAAATGTGTCAAGCAGAGACTTAAACTATTCCACATTTTGCATTATTTCATATCCCAGGGGAAATATAGTAGTTGTTAGTACGCTACAAACATTGTTTTGCTATGGCGACTGTTCATGAGAAAGAAAGCAGTTCATCTACTTCTCGCTTGGAATATAAGAGTTCTTCAATAAACAAGAGTTCTTCAATAAAAAAGCGTTAATAACCTGACACTTTCCTGAATAGTGATGGTATTCTAAGCTAAGGGAAACACTTAATGAAACTTACTGCGGGCCATAAGTCACGCGAAAAGCTCTAAAATTCGTCAATTTCTCAAAAGATTCACCAAAGTGACAGAAACGTCTTGAAACGGGCAACCTGATTTTTCAAAATTTTATATTTTAAATCTGAGAGGTTTTTGAAAATTCAGACAAATTGATGTCTCGTTAATTATTCAATTAAATTACTGTTTCCGTGTCAGATATCTTATCATTGATGCTGTAGAATCCAGATAGCCAAGAAAATGTCTCTTGTCAATGTGATTATATTGTTAACACCGCAATTTGTGTGTCCCTTAAAGCCCTTTAAAAAGCTGCTGACTTGGCATTTCTATCCAGCATATTTTCTTTTCTTTGAGACGAAATAATGACATATGTTAGACACAATTAATGACGAAGTTTCGAGACATTTCTGTCACTTTTAGTGAACTTTTGAGAAATTTACAAATTGGTATAGTTTTTCGCGTAACTTTTGGCCCGCAGTATAGTTTAATCATGGCCAAGATGATGTCGTTAAAACTGCGGTAGGTGGCATACAAAAGATTAGCTAAAAGCCTTTGCAACCACCTGACAGTATCCAAATAAAGCTGAAAAACCACTACAATAACACTTTCTTATTATAAAATGCCAAGGAGTGGTGTATGTCATTACTGTACACCCTGCTAAACGTTGTCTATGTTGACTGACAACCTTCTAAAGGTTAGAAAAAACGTTATTCCCGGACCCCCTAGTGTCGTTAAAAATAGCGTTTTGCCTTCTCTGCATATAATGTCACCGCATGGACACAAAAAGTGTTTTTTTCGCATGAGCTAAAATACTAACTTTTATATCGCAGATCTTTTAAAAGTGAATGTTTCAGAGTGGAACTTAAATTAGCAAAAGTAGCGAATAATAATAGTTTACTGCACGTAAGAAAAGTAACATAATCTTAGACAAAATGGAAATGCTGTCATACTTCACTACATGGTGATGCAAGTACCGTATTTTGATACACGCCTGAAAACTAACATCACATGCATGCAATCCACTAAATGTACTTCAAGCATAGATAAACCAGATATGCAGATCTGAGTACTGTTGTTCTTTGAGTTAAAACTGACAAAAAGCAGACATTTCAGATCGACATGGCCAATTCTATACATCCCAAAGCCACCACAGGGCCATAATAGCAATATAAACAAATACGTGCCCCATAAGGTGGTTCGGGTAACCATGGCAACTGACGTGTTTCTCATAAAGGCTCCAGCAAGGGCTGATATCAAGTTCCCCCATGCCATGCCGTAATCGTCTTCCTCTTACAACCACCAACTGACCTTTTTCTATTGTTCTTTCTTAGTCACTGCTCTTCCTATTTTCATTAA
Organism: Clione limacina; assembly: GCA_032362205.1. Classification (NCBI taxonomy): domain Eukaryota; kingdom Metazoa; phylum Mollusca; class Gastropoda; order Pteropoda; family Clionidae; genus Clione; species Clione limacina. Next base: position 13,671 of record JAUUEB010099943.1, on the reverse strand, counting down.
CCTAACAAATCCAATCTGAACTTCTTCCGTTTTCATTAAGCCTTCATTTATTAATCGATAATCCTCATCTGAATCAATAAAATGGCCCTGATCCCTAAATCGTTAATCTTGTGGCCCGTTTTTTAAGGTATAAACTTCTAAGGGCGTTATTTAACACTTACTACAAGGGCTATATTCAAGTAAACCATACTAAATAATTTATCCACTTGTTTTTGTATGCACGTTTGTGTCAAGCAGCAGTAACGTAGATAGATAGCCATGGAGAAATGTAAAGACGAACAGTAACAGAAAGAAATCGATAAGTAAATAACGTAAAATCTTACCTCTAAATCGTTGAAAAATAAATGAGTGTCGGCTAAGTTGAAGATAATCTCCTCCATCCTCAGACCTAGTGACATAGAACCTTGTGGATCCTGGAACAAATAAGAAAACGGTCAACTTATAAATAGAAGTCAAGAAACAAACAAGAAACAACTAAGTGAGAAACAAGTAACAGACAAGAAAGAAATAAGTAATAAAAAAAATAACAAAAAAGTAACAAACAAGAAACAAATAAGTAATAAAAAAGTAACAAACAAGTAACAAACAAGAAACAAATAAGTATAAAAAAGTAACAAACAAGTAACAAACAAGAAACAAATAAGTAATAAAAAAGTAACAAACAAGTAACAAACAAGAAACAAACACAACGAAATTATATCTCGTTGCCACTGAGTCTCAAAGTTACCGTCTGCTGCTTAAGGTTTTCAGAAATCAAGAGCCATAATCCTGCCAACAATCGGAATATATCCAAATGCAATAGGTTCGAATTGACAAAGTAAATGCAGACAACAAAGTTATCTAGAATTTAAAATGTTTTAAAGATTATTTTGAAAAAGCATTCGTTCAAATTGTGAAGACGGATAAGTAAACTTCTTCGAAATATTCCTTAAACGTAAAATATGTGTCGGTTGCAAAAATACTTTCGACGAAAACAAAATAAAACATTTGTTATTGAACAAGGCTATCTTCACCAACGAAGGAACGCTTTTTGCACCAAACAACAAGGTTTAACTTTACAAAAATAAACCTCGTACTGCAGTTTATAACATTTGGTCTGTGTTTGTGGTGTTTAAAAAAGTCCCCATGGCAGTTAGCATTTTTAAACCCGTTACTCTATTTTCTATTGGCAAAAGTTTATTGTGTTGTAGCCTCAGCCCAAAAGACATTGCAGACATAAAGGGACTTCAGGGACCCTCGTGGGGGCAATAAGCCACGCTGCCATGATATCATGTCCATATCTGTCGGTCCCTGTGTGGTGCTAAATATGATAATCGTCATGATGGAACGGGATTAGTTTCAGAGAAAACTAATGAAAGAGCGAGAAAGAATGAAGAGAGGATAGTTGAAGGAGATGAGAGGGATGGAGAGAGAGAATTTCAACTTTTACCATCACATTTAATTTTGATTCTACATGTGTAAAAATGATCATATCTATTTACGATTTTAATCAGGTTCATGCTAACAGGTTTTGAGATGATTAATTGTGTGCACCATGACGTGTGGCTTCAATAGGCGATGGTAAGGACATAAAGATGCTACATATTAGATATTGCAATAAACATTGATTGTAAGAGTAAGATGTAATAATATAAGTGTCAATTAGCCTACTCCTTGTTGTGGTTTATATATCAAAGGGCAATTAATATGCTCCGATTTTGAAAAAAGCACATTTTATCATCACAAGAAAATTACTAAACATCTGGAGAAAAGCACTGCTCCAACATAGAACCGAAAGCGCTTTCTCAAAATGTTCTTATTTTTCTTAATTTTTTTTTGCTGCAAAAAGTCATAATATAATCTATTTTGAAAACGTATTCAAGTAGTGTCATGGCAATCTTTCGATAGCGATTGCCAAAAACCTAACGGAAACGAAAATTGTGTTTAAAATAACAGGACTCAAAATAATAGAAAATACAAAAGAAGAATAACCGATGTGAAAAAAGTGTCATCCGATGCACATGCAAAATGTGTAGTGAGTGCTGCAAACTAGTCATTGTCACGCCAAGTACACGTAATTCTGTCAAACCTTCTAGAACTTCCCCTCCCTCTGCAGCAGCGTTCCCTAATTTGACATCGTGTTCAAATGGGAACGTGCATCCTTTCTATAGCTGTAAAATACAACAGTCATAAAGAAAATGTAAAAATAATGGGGGTAATAGAATAAGGACGTTGGAAGGATGTATGCACACGTGACTTTGGTATCAAGTGTAAGATCTAGTGAGGATCTGCAGGAGGGCAAATAAAGGCGAAAAACGACTGCAAGTGTTGTAAAAAACATGGATTTTAATAGAAACCAAGACCATTATCACAGGAGTGCAAAAAAAGAACAGTAGTTGGATTCAAAAGGAGGGGAATTGAAATAAGTGTAATAACATTAGAAACCTGACAGCTTTGAATATCATCAGTTTACCTATCTGAAACAGTGGCCAGATCTATCTTTAAATTGACAGAACAGTGCCATATCAATGTTGGTGTGTATTATGGCATTAATCCCGGAGCAATCTTTTAAGTGACTAAAGTTATCAATTCTACACGACCAGTTACTACACAAAAGGTTAAGCAAATCGCTCCGTGTCGTGGACAAGAAAACCAAAGTGACCATGGAAATATCTCAATTGACACAAAATCTAATCACTTTTAGCCACGCATCTTCTTAAGCTCACAAAATAAAGGCACTGGCACTCACTCAAACTGACTGCGAGTGTTAGGGTACAAAGTCTATGACTATAGAAAATAACGAACGGCATCTGTTTTCGGGAAAGTTTTTTTTTCTTATCTCAATTTATTGTTTATTGTGGTCCCTACATTAGACATAACAAAATATAGAGTTTTACTTTGAAGATATATACAACTTTCAAGCTTCTGTTTTACCACAGTACTTAACACTCTGGTTCGAGAGGTCAAAATATCAAAATAAGAAGAGCAATGATTATAAAAGAACAGTAGAAACGGGTGCCGATATTGAATGTGAAGTACTCAAGTATAATGCAGATATAGTTTAAGATTAATCAATGACTTGTCAAATTGACATTCTGACACTTTTTTATATTCAAGAAGTGTATTTTCATAATAAACTTAAATCCTGAGTTTTAGACCAACGAATCTTTTTTTTTATAACTTTTTTTCTATCACATCTTGTAAACGTGAGTAAGCCAATCAGCGCGTCCAAGGCCCAGAAACTACCCGAGGTCCCATCTGCTGGCTCCGTTAATAGATATTGATCGTGGCTGAGAATCCCCAGAGCTTGCTCCAGACAATCACATGGGCTGAACGAGGTTTTGTTTGAACGACAGCGACGAGGATTTTGGAAATAGCGATTTGTGTGCTTAAAACATTTGCTTAGGGAATGGATTATAGTTCGCTCGTGTTGTCTTTTCCTCTTGCGCCGGCCACTCGCTCTACGCCACCGTTCGTTCAATTTCCCAGGTCTTCCACTTTTTGTTGATCCTTCCTTTCTGCCTTTTTCTCCCACTGTGAAGAAATGATTATCCTTGTGGTTTGAATTTTGATTCCAGGCTTTCTTAACAATTCCTCTCAGAATTAAACTCAGAACTGCACGGCAGTCGGAATAAATACGCATAGAGTAATTAATGGTAAGTGAAATGGCTATATTGTACTAATTAAGTGTATCAGCCTCACTTTGATCTTCAAAAATGTTTGGGGTTTGATTTTTTTAACGTATTTAAGTACAAAATCAAAGTCTGTAAAAAATCCAAGTTGCACTTTTTGTACTGTAGGATAAACGAAGACTAGGGGTGGGGTCAGACATAAGTGTCAAATACACGTGCAATTTTGTGTCAAAAGGTATAGGTATAACGGCGACTACGTGTAGCGATGGAAATGTCGTCTGAAGGGCGACTCCGAAAATGTGAATAAAATCCAAACGATGTCACGCACAGTACACGGTATTAACATCTTCAAGGCTATCTGTAACATGTACAACGTGATGTGAGCAAACTACAGCTCGGTAACTAGAATTGTAAATACCTATTAAAATAACTTGGTACAGGATTAAGACAGAATTTCAAAAGTTTCTAGAAAGGGGATTCCTTTGTCCTTGCGTATGAAGAGGGCTTGAAAGAATGAAGAAGGAGCAAATGCTTACTGTCCTTCTTAAGTACAATAAAAGGCTGCGACAACCCACTCTGTAATTTGTCTTTGAATTTGTATAAGCAAATAGTAGTTTTAATCTAGGAAAGTATTTAACTTTGGTTTCATATCAACCTTGAGAGCTGCCTTCATTCACACTGGAAGGTAACTGTCACTAAATACACTATGGATATATTATACACCTACATCTGCTCTATCTCACTCCTACGCGTCATTTCTGAACATACAATATTTTTTTCCATGCCAAAATCTTTGACCCTGTCCCGATCAGATGGTGAGGTCCTAAGAACTGCTCTAACATTTCGTTCCCCGTCAATACCCGTCAAACAGTCAATGTTTGAGTTAGAGGCCACAATGTCAGCAACGCCAGTATTGACAAGTTGGATTGGGTCAAATTTGAATAGTACGCCGGAAGAACTAACTATAATCCCCTGACATTGTCACGTTTGCTGGTGCCACTACTACTACTATTTATAATAATTTGACTACCATTACTACTACTACTACTACTACTACTTCTGCAATTAGTGATACAGGTCATAATTAATTTCACCCAACTGATTGATTGAGTGGCCATTTATTATTTGTGTTATAACTTGACGAGTGTGTTGTCAGTTGTCAAACAACAGAGATAATAATATACAAATATTTGTGTTCAGCATTATGCACATATCTGAAAGGATGTACAGGACAAAGCTAAAATCCACCCTTTACTTTTCACTACATCTAGAAAATCAATATACATGTAAATCACCAATGCATGTTGGGCCAATCAATATTCGTATCCCGTTTCATCGGCCAATTCCATCATTCCAACAGCCGTTTCAATTTTTATATCGGCATTGGCTCAATATCCATAATCCAGATGTAATCGAATGAAATAGCAAATATATTATTACCCAATTGTGGTCGTTAAAACGATCACCTCACATTCATTTTTACAATAAAATGAGGAGCTGACAAACAGGTAGACTGAGATACCGTAGTTTGCTACTTACTGGCCTCCATCACCTAGTCAGTTATTTCCTGTTTCACACCAGAGTTGTAAAGGTTAATTGACCGAGTCTAAACCAATGTTTGCATTCTTACAACCCTGAGCTAACGGTCATTCGATTGGCACAGGTACAAAAACTGTTCGAAGACGACCTTGATTTTTACCTTTTTAGTTCTCTATCCAAAACCCTAACTTCCCAACCCTAACTGTTTGTATTTGTAAAGTTAATCGTTCATGAAACAAGTCCATTTTTGGCAGCGACATGTATGCACCCACAAAATATATATGAGAAAAGTGACTTTTTGCGAACGGAAAGAGGCTGGGTGACGAAATTGACAGTCGGTGGGAGATGTGAAATATACTTTGAAAGACTCTTTTAAAGAAGAATATGTCCATATAACCTGACATTGCGCATCACTGATACAATGTGTTTGTTTTGTCCTGCCCTAAAAGCACTATAAAACTGTCAAATAAAGCGATATATCTAATTGAATGTGTTGTTATAAAGAAGAGGGGGATGTCAAATCAGATCTATTGTGTGCTTCATCGAAGATTGTGATACATATTAAATTTGCATGATTAGTTGTCGCTTGTTGGCTCAGAAATCAGAATGTCACGTCTTGACATGACATGTTACACATGAGAACATTGTGTCATTGTACATGACAATGAGAACTGCAACAATTACATGCACGCGTTCAAATTATGTAACGAGACTGATAAGATTTATACACGTCTTCCTGGTCCATGTGTTTCTGTAACTGTAATTGGCAGTTGGATAAATGAATGAAGCACCCTAATATTTAATCAGATTTGACACTTTATGGCTTTTTCATAGTCGCCTTTATATTTATGAATCAATAGTAGACAAAATGTACGACTGGATCCATGTGAGGTGATCTAACATGAAATTAAGGAGCATTGTTCAAAAGGTGATTTTTTTTTGCTTTTAATATGCCCTCGCTTGTCAATCATTAATTAAAAACCACACGGAAACTCTTAAATGAGTCTGTAAAAAAAACCTAAAGACAACAGACAGCAAAGTATCAATTTATGCTAACTGTAGAACAAACTAGAACTGTCATAAATCCCTCAAATATGACTATTTTCTCAAAAAACTTAACACATATCCCTGCTACCGCCAGAAGTCGTAATGCGATTAACCACAAGTTACAGTGCTTCCGGACCAATAAAACACCAAGTGATTCCATCAAAGCTTCCGACCTTGGTCCATAAAATCCTATGATTGACCAGACTCACAACTTCCAGGCACTTTGAATGGGATGAGGTGGCAATCCCCCTCCCACTTTTAACCACATTTAATTCTTAGCGTTCCCGGTCGCCAAAGCCCGGACAATAGTGTGACACGTAAAGATTTGAGACAAACTGGACCGGACAGCCGGATGATCAGGGACAGTAAACATGTCACAGGGGCCGCTGTGTGAACCACAATAATAGACCAGCTCGATTTAATGGACTTGACTTCTACCCGTACACTTAAATAATGCGGGTGCCTTCTTCATTCTTCTCTTTTTGGGCTATTACGCACAATAAACAGGGACGTCTCTGAAAAGAACAAAGCTGATTTTCATACAATATCCACGATGCGCAACGTTGGTATGAAAACAAATATAAAGATGATATAATACTTATTTTATTAAGAAACACGAAACATTCACCAACCCAGATCAACCCACAATGTTATCACAGTGCATACAAATGAACTTCCATGTTCCAGAATACAATAGAAGACTTTCTTAATGCATTACGTAAGAATGTCAAACGACGGAGTATTGGAAGTAGAATTAATAAACTGAGGTTTGTCTTTCTTTTTATTTTATTCAACTAAACACATATCTCAACAAATATTTAAAAAGCTGTAAAGGGGAAATCTAATTCTAGACATACCAAATTGTGGCGTCCATTTAATTTGTGGTCGCTTTTTAATTTATACAAAAATTGTTAAAAGACCATAATAAGCTGATATTAAAGTTTTTTTTTAAATATTATTCAATGCATGTAACCGTGTCACAAGTCACACAGTTATTATCTTAGGGTAAACTCTTATAAATCATTGTTGGTCTCTTTGTATTTTTTTTCATCAGACCGTAACTGTAAGCCGATATTGAACATTTTAAATTGCCATTCATCATTCAACAAATGCACGCGTGTCACACACAATTATTATTTTAGAGACACTCTCTTCCAAATGACAAGTTATTCAATTAAAACGTAAAAATAGAAATAATAACAAATCATGTCCCTAGCGTAGCTTGTTTCAACAAAAAAGAGGAAGCAATAGTGGCAGCAGCTGTTGTGAAATTAGACATTTTGACAGAAAATAGAAGACAAAAAGGGTTTGATAAACACTTCCTGCGAGTCACACATTATTGCCGGTGAAGTCGCAATTGAAAGAAAACATGAATATCAATTTTCCTAAACATCCAACCTAATCAAAGGAAGGCGAATTCCCATAGACACTATTTTTCATTCATAAGGAATAGGAGAAAATGCAGAAAAAAAGGAGGACGGAAGCCGTTTTTGTGGCGGCGTGTTCCAAGAAACAAAAACATCACACCGGCGCCATCGGGAATAAGCGAGTTGCGAGTTGACGTAGGAGAAAGGAAGGCGAAGAAATATAAAGAAAAAAGAAATATCAAATAATTAAGGGAAGACACCATGAAAGAAAACGGGTTGACTACCACTTGTGAGTGATGTTGGTTACGACAGGAGAGCTATAGAAATTACTTATTTTCATAATGCATTCTTGTTTTCCTTCCCTTTTTCAAGGAACGAGAAGAACATAAACATCTATTAGCAAAGCAGGTAGCGAGCACGACGGAACGCCGTGTTTAATAAAGGTCAAAACGCAATGAAAATATCAAGGGCGCCAGGAGGCCCTGCTCGCGTCTGTTCCACGCCTGTTCCCTTGGGGGAACACAACTGAAATTACTCGCAATCATTTCAGTCTTCGGAACGAGCCAGACCCTCCTTTAACGCTTCACAAATCTTAGGTCCTTGAGAAAAAGTCAATGTTTACACTGCTAATGTAGGCGCTCAAGTGAAAAACGACTATTTCGAATGCGTCAGTCTGCGATGTTTGGAAAATTATGGTTGGCACGCGGTCGAATTTGTCTGCTTGAAATCAATTTCAAGTCAAATTAAATAGAGTGTCACGCGAGTGACCGAGACTAGAGAGATTGGTAGGAGACAGAAATATAGCGTCAGAAAATGACATGTCCTCGCAAATTTGACGAACATTCTTTGTTGTTTAAAGATTTATCAATGTGGATCGTTTTAAAGTTAATTCTAGCCCAGTTTAATTTTGGCCAGGATTTCTAACCTGTTTGTCGATAAGACGGGGTTGCATTTTTCAAAAGACTCGAAAATCTTAACATCTCATAAGGTCCACATATCTCACAAATTATATTTTATTGGGCGATAGATTTCATCTCGGCTTATAAACAAACCCAAATCCAATCTCTAAAACGATTAGCCGCATTAACCATTAACCATCGAGACGGAAATGTAAAAAGTTGCTAACGGTACAAAAACAACAAAGTGTCTAAACATTTCAAAATTCGGCAAACACCTCTAAAATTACTGTACAGTTTCCTCTTTAACCAGCACTATTCCCATCTAGTCTTCATACCATCTTTTCACTTTTCGCCATACTCAAAACCACGTAAAACTCAGAGAACGACACAAGCTATTAACTTGACATACAAACTATGTATCACATCAATAGACCAGAGTTACCTCCCATTTGTCATCTGGCTATAACGACCTACAACGTTTTCTTCACATGTTTCTATTTCGTTTCTCTGTGAAGATGGGAGAGTAAAAAAATAAATACGTCTTTCCAAACCAACCCTTTACTCACACCTCCCCTGAAGGAGATTCCCCTAGAGATCAGAGGCATTTAACTGCGAATGTTTGCAATAATTAGCAAATCGCTTCCGTTTTAGCGAGTCGGAGACCTCTGGTCGACAGCCGTCCCAGTCAATTTGTACAAGCGGCTTGAATATCACTAAAAGCAAAATCGACTTCAACATTTGAATACTTGTATATACCGTGTTCGAATACATGGAACAGCTTTTTACAGTCATAAAACGAATTAATGAACGTAGAAAAACAATAAAAATGGAAAGTAATAGTCTTAAACAAGACGAGAATTGAAAATGGACAAAAACTATTCGTCATAACAGCTTGTCACCTTTTTGTGACAACAAAAATAAAGTATCGATAACGTAAAGATGAAGATCGATTAGATTTACAGGGAGTGCCGAAGACCTGCCACTGGGATAGAAACCATTCCCACGGAAAATGTACACACATCAAGCGCAAGTTCTTTAACAGTAAAATAAAATAAACAACATCGTTATCCATATTCTAAGAAACAAAACAAAAACATTTACCCTTACAAAAAACAAATACAACAAAAACACAGTAACAACAAAAATAATTTTAAATGCGCAAAAAAAATACAAAACAATCGTTTGGCGAACAAACACATTGACGCAGAAACTGAACTTTAACGAGGACAGCGGATAAACACTGGTTTTAAAAGGGAAGTTTCATTTGTCTTAGTTCTTTTGTCCTTCTACGGACATCCTATTATAATGGCACTAAGCAAGTCGTGATGACAGTGTTTGGTCGGCACAAGAGACGGTCACACAGTGCCAGACACATCTTTAGGGTCTGGGGCTCCTGACAGTGGACGGGGGAAACATGAAACTTGCAATCGCCTCAAGACGCTGGGATTATCTCATTTCCTAGCTCATTTCCTCGTGTTTAGATGAAAGCTGTCTTTAAGAGTGCGCGCTTGTGTGAATGTGTATGTGTGTCTGTATATGTGTCTGTATATGTGTCTTATTATTATTTTATGTTTATTTGATGTAAATGTAAAATTCCTGATATATGCGTAGAGATGTATTCTTTGTGCGTTTATTTTAATAAGTATCCGACCAAAATGAATTTATTTACATTTACATTTTATCTTAAGAATTCAAATTTCCTGTAAAGCACATTGTTTTTACCACTGTTATTTGAAGGATATACAAACTTTGGAAATAAACATCTCTAAAACGTTCCAATGACCTATATAATCAGTACCAATAGCAAAACGAACGAGAAGCTATGAGAATCAATACATTGGCTGACAACCTTGCTCTGACTATGTTCCAATTATGTCAAACGTCATCCACTAACGATTATTGACAAGCTAACGTACAACTAAGGCTGTTCAAACTTAATCCAAGGCCAGCTGTTAAGTGACATTTTTCAATAAACCAAGCTAGTGTTATTTCATAAGCTAAACATTTATATAATGGTAACAATCTATTACATGGTATATCAAAAATATTCATTGATCAAATAAGCCTCTGTTTTTATAATTAAAAAAAAAACAGTACTACCACAAACATTACATAATGAGGTCAACCAATATGGACACATTCAACTATTAAACGGTGACAACAATCAACTCTGCACATCATTCTTTCTTCTCTTTTCTTTTTAAAGCAAACGGTGAGTAATCCAAATTGACGCAGGGTGCTTATTATGCAAATCTCAATCATTATATCTCATGCCATGTGAAGTCTGCTTTTTTCATTTCCGAAATCTCCAGTGGGGAGACTCCCGTCTTCTTCCGGGCATCAAGGGATTAGACGTAACAATGAGATAAGGTTTTGTTTTTGCCCTTTTTGTTTCCATGATATGAATCATAAAATGTTTGTGAATTTACGGCACATATGTCATATTAGTCATAGAAAACAAATAGTCTCCCTACAAGCCGAAAACAAATTAAAACAATATTTGATCATGAGAAGTTAATTCGTAAAATATTTTAGAACTAATGAAGTCGCGAATGGATAATGATGCTCGGACATGTTGGACTAAACAAATAGAAAAGAGTTAATTTTAGATGAATGACTTTTTATCTTAATTTATAAATTAATTACAAATCAAGCTTGTACTTAACAAACTAGTGTACCACTACTAGCTTGACAACTATGCGAATATTATATTATACAAAACACAGCTCAAATGTCGACATTCGTGATAACTACGTATTGGACCAAGTTTTGAAACAAATTATGAACTTTTTCAAAAAAGCCAAGAATAACACCAATATCGATATTTGCGGTAACTGAGTATTGGAGAAAGTTTTTGAAACAAGTTCTTCCTTTTGTGATAAGCACCAAAATAGCACCAATGTCAACATGCACGATTAACGGAGAATCAAGTTTTTTCAAACAAATTCTTCATTTTTGTGATAAGCCCAGAAAAGCGTCCTGGCACTTATTTTTTTATCAACAAAAGTTCTTGGCACGCAATGCCATTTGTTTTGACTGGGGCACTGGGATGAAGCTGGCATCGAGTTATCTTCTTAATACGAGGTCTTGACTCGAGCTTCACTCTCCTTGCTAGTCCTGATCCCCAAGGGATCATCTAGGATAAAATTAGTAACGTTCCTTCACCGACCTCCTGTTTCATTGGCTTACGGCATCTAGACTTGATGGAATTCCCTGACTGAAAACAGAATCTTGAAAAAGGGGGGGAAATAAAGAGCAACCGTCTTTTAAAGACTTAACACCTCAAAAATGTACTTTTTTCTCATTACTCACAAAGAATGATTCTGAAAGAAAACCCAATCAAGAAAGCGACCTGTGTTGTAAATACCGCATGTTCAGGCATGTAAATACGTCTACGATTTGAAAGATACAAAAACACAACACGAATTCCAACTGACAATAACAAGAAATTACTCTTAAAAAAATACAACCAATAATAATCTTTTAAATGTTAGACGGAAATAAACAAGAGCAAATATCAAAGAGAAAGATCGCCAATAGACGATAACATGTAATACAAAAAAGGATGTGAAAATGTAGCGATTCCGTTGTTACTACAGCTGGCTTACTTTTTATCAACGTTATCTTCGCCATCATCTTTTTGTTCTTTGTTTAACAAGGGGAAGAAAGGCGGATGTGTACAAGTCAAGACTGGGTTAGATGAGATATCTTTGTCCCTCAGACCAGACGATGATGTATGTACAGAGGAAGGAATCTACAGATAAGTCTTGACTCACTTCCAAATATACAACCTACTTATCGACAGGAAGAACATCAGGGACAAATACTTTAAAAAACGAGGTGAAAAATGTCGGTCGTCTAGAGAATATACTTTTTTGTTCTGATTTTTGGTCAGCTCGTTTGTTGCTTGCATTTAGAATTCTCAATTTTGGCGAGTGTTACTTTTGTAAAATGGACTAATGATTAAACAAATTTTAAGCAGGGAATAAATTGCTCGAAAAACTTCAATTTGCAACAATATTTTTATCTTAATTCTATTCGTCTATTCTCATTTCAGACTGGACGAGTGCAAGTTCAAAATACAAGTGCTAATTGGGTGAGACGCGGAGAAACTAGTACTAAAGTACTTGTGGGTGAACGATCTGCTATGCAATCTATTAAAAAGTCAGAGGTACTTAAGGGCATATTGTCTGCAGCAATCTCTAAAAATAGAATTCTCCAAACACATCGCATGACGTAAGCAGCTTGAATGTCATCATGCACTTAAGTATTGACCACACAACCTCTCAACTCACACTAATATAGGCACACAAAACACTTGACTACCTATAAACAACTACTATGGTTTAATCAACATCACAACATCTAAAGAAATTTCCAACATGGCAGCCACGATGCCCTTGTACAAGTGGAGCCTCTCCACTAGTACTTCATTGGCAAAGTGCTGCTGCCATCTGGAGTTTGGACTGTCTGCCAACGAGCTATGCTTCAAGGACTGATTGGAAGACATTCTTGACAAGCTTAGACATTCAAAAGCATCATGACAATATTCTATCAATATTTGTTTCTTTCTTTCAATATCTAGGTCTGAAAGTTTTCTTTATATTTAATCTCCACTCCTCTTTAGCTTGCACTTCGCATGTCTGCCACGTGGCAGTTTCTTTTTATTTTTTTTATTTTTTTATTAGTAAATTGTAAAGTGCATTGAGCAAGCCTGTAAGTCCTGGAAGTGCGCTATATAAATATAAATATCATACATATTATTATTATTATTACTATTATTATTTGTCTATCTGATTGAGTGTGTGGACTGTATGACAGCTTGTCTTTTTATGCCTCCAACTCAAGGGGCCCACTTATCAAACAATGTGACCTTACAAAAAACTCTTCCACCACACGGCATGTTTCCAACAAAACAAAACCAGATGTAAATACACCATTGAGAGAAAGTAAACATACTTAACTTGGTATGTCAGAATATAAAACAATGAGCAAATCTCAATATGACAGCCACTTGAAGACAAGGGAACCAGCTCCTCCCAGACAGAGTGCTTCTTTATTGTTCAAGTAAACCAAAGTCTGGTTTATCATATTCATAAGATGCCACTTTAAGAAAACTAGGCACGTGATTGAAAGGCAAATAGAAAGTAAATAAATAACCAGTATATCTAAGTGAGATAGAAGAGAGAGAGAGAAAAGGGGGGGGGG
>JAUUEB010099832.1:0-15172 GCA_032362205.1 Clione limacina | reverse complement strand
AATGTGTGTCTATTTTACTGCATTTGTGAGAATGTATTCCTATCTTAGGGAATCTGCTAGTGTGCATATTTATTTTAGCTTATTCAAACGAATGTGTGTGTATCTGAGTGCATTTGTGTGTGTGTTTTTATTTTAGTTTGTGCCCCTAGATCTAATAATTTTTCAACCACAAGATCACACATGTAAATTATAATGTGAATGAGTAGGTCAATTTGACATATCAGTAAACAGTGGTCTCTTGTTAAATACTATCAGTGTGTGGCCTTGCACGCAAGGTATATTTGCGGTGTTGTTTGGATTTCAAGATAGCGTCACAAACTCTCGCTTGTAACAGAGCGACTATGAGGTATTTGAGAAGTCAAACGCCACTTGATGTGATAAAACTTTCTATTCTACAACTTATTAAAAAAATTAATTAGGTTTTGACGGGTTCGATCCCACGATATTCTACATGATAGACAAACGCTTTTATTCATTACACCACAGAACCGATGAAAAGTGTCGTAAAAAATAAGTATTTATTATATACCCGTTTGTTACACCCTTATAAGCATATATGGCTCATTCCACGGTTAAGGGACCACCATGACAGAGTTTCTAAAGTCATGTATAAAACGTGTTTAAAATATGCTTTGGTGGGTCTGGTGGCTTAAATAGTTTTTAATATTGCTGAACAACCTGCACTAAGCTGGATTTTGTTTGGAATTCAACCATAACTCAGAACTGTCCATTTAAAGTCTTAAAACGTGTAAAAAAGCGGGGTTTTTTTGTGACATAGATAACGGCAGTTACTTGTGATCTATTGTACATAACAACGGGGAATGAAAAATATAAGATAAAACTATGGTTAAGTAGAGAAAAGATCAAACTTCATTGCTGTTCTGTTTAAAATGTTCTTATTATTTGTTTTTTTGAGAAATATGACTTTAAAAACTGCATAATAATCGTGACACGCTTCGTCCGAAAACACCTCAATTAAAGGAAACGTAAATCAACCATAGAGATTATATATTCCCGTTTCGATTGTTTATTAATTCAAATAATAGCTTATGTTGCATCTACTCAGACTGAAAAGACGAAGAAATCGATTGTTTCAACGATCGTTATTAATAATCCAAATCGTGCTCTATCGTTTTCGTCCATATGTCACGATTATTTCGCCACCTGTTTCGCCATCAAGTTCAAGTTTTTAATGACGCGGAATGTGCCGGAAGTGATAATAAGGCACCTGGCAATCATTCTGTGCTTTTTCTTTGTGTCCACCAACATGGATAGCTGCACGCTTGGTAAGTTTCTGTCTTCGTCCATTAAATTTCGCTATGTCACGATTAAGATGAATGTTACAATAAGTCACGATGGACACAAAAACATTGAATTATGTGAGTGCCATTCTTCATTACGGATATTAATGTGTATTTCTTAGAATTGGCTATCGATACGAAATAAATGCCTTTGATTATGTGGAAAAAGTAGGTCACGAAACTTTAAACTTTGTTGACTACAACTTATTTTATTTCGCCCGGACGAAAAACGAAATTTTGTCCAGTGACGCATTTATCACAATGTATTTATTATTTTATATCTAATTCTCTCTGAATTAAGATATTTTTCTACTGATAATCAGAACATTAAATTTACGATTCTAGAAATTAATGTTGAGACATTGTGCCTTTGTGGATCAACGGAAAATACACTGATGTGGGAAATGTGACGCGTGCGATAGGACAAAAAAAAACTTTATGTCCATGTCACATTTGTGATGATATGAACCATTTTTATTTTTTAGTCCTGTTGAATTGTGTACCATTGAGTGGTTTCAATAGTATTGTGTTTAGTTTGGAAATATTTGTTTTGAATAAACTTTTTATTTGTAATTATCAATATCTGGCTCTAATTAAATGATAAGTGTCAGAATCTGGACTGGACATAATATATATTTTTGTCCTGTGTCACATTTATGATAATTAAAAGAAAATCATAGATTATTCAGATACATTTTAACATTGATTATTGGTTTCCAAATTCATGTCCCATCAGGTATAGAAATAATTATTTTTAATAGTTTTTATAAACATTTTATGTCTAATAATCAATATTTGGCTCCAATTGAGTAATAAGTGTCAGAATCTTGACTGGACATAATATATATTTTTGTCCTGCGTCACATTTATGATAATTCTAAGAAAATCACAAATTATTCAGATACATTTTTACATTTATTAGTGGTTTCCACGTTTATTTCCCATCAGTTATAGAAATAATTGTAATTATAAACTTTTTATGTCTAATAATTATTATTTGGCTCTTATTGAGCAATAAGTGTCAGAATCTTGACTGGACATAATATATATTTTTGTCCTCCGTCACATTTATGATAATTAAAAGAAAATCACAGATTATTCAGATACATTCAAAATAGATTAGTGGTTTCAACATTTATTTCCCATTAGTTATAGAAATAATTGTTTTTATAAACTTTTTATCTGTAATACTTAATATTTAGCTCTTATTGGGTATAAGGTGTCAGAATCTGGACTGGACATAATATATTGGCCAGGAGAATTTTAACACAGCTTAGTTGGTTTCCTTATGTCCTTTCAAGCATATAAAGTGCAGTTTTGTGACATTTTAAATGCAGTCAAAAATATCTGGACCGTATCTAGTAATAATTTAGTGTCCAAATCTGTCCTGCTTTACATTTATGATCATAAAAGGACAAATATTAAGTATTCAGATACATATTTTCCTGATTGTACCTTTAATCAGCATGTTTGGATGGAAGTGTTGACATCAAGTAATGTCTGGTTCTCATTTACAAATAAGTGTCAAAATTTGCACTTAATGTGACTTTGTTTTGTGTCAATTTTTTAGATTATATGAATAATATACAAATTGCTATAAGTTTATGCGATGGACTGATGTGCAATCAGTATTCAAATACTCATGACAATTAGATAATTGCTGTGTTGAGCCAACGAATAATTAAATAATTTTTAATTAATAAATCTAAACAGGCAAGGGTAAGGAGAGTTTTTACAGAAATTAACATAATTTGTACAGTAAAGTTAGGGTTCCAGAAAGTTGGCCACATGTGGCCGTAAGGAAGGCTAGACTAAGTAAAGGGCTGGATGTAAGAAAAATCTTAATTACATAGTAATTTTTCACTTCTTCAAGTCCCTTCCTTACAATGGACTTGCAAACCCCTCTTAAAAAACTAAAAATGCACAGTCTAGCTTTCATTCATACTACCCATTTTTCCCAGACCCTCCTTATCAAAGCTTTTAATAAACACTGCAATAATGAAGCTGCTAGTTCAAACACACATTGAATGTTGACTTGGAGTTTTTTTGTAAGATTTGTGCTTGAGTTTTGAATGTGGAGTAAGGCTAGACATTTTCTCAAACCCTGAGTAAAGTTAAGATGAATGAGGAGTAGTAACATTATTTTTATCAATCACTAATTGCAACTTTTTCATTGATTCTACAGGAAGATTGAGAAAGCGCAAGGCACCACAATCTGAGCTGTCAACTGAACTACCTAAAAAGAAAGTATCTAAAACTGCAGCACAGAGATCAAATGAGTATTATGCACGGGTAAAGGATGAACAGCCTGAACTGTACAAAGCTAGGTTGGCGGTTCAGAAAATCAATTCGAAGAAAGATAGAGAATCCTTTAAGTCGAATGCAACATTAGATCAAAAGGCTGCAAAGCGAGAAATTGACAGGGAACGACAAAGAAAGTGTCGACAAGCAAAGAAGGACAAAGGCTTGGACACAGTACTAGAGAAGCAAACAAAAAAGCTGATGACGACAAGGAAAGATGCTGAAAAGGCGGAAGAAATGAAAAAGAAGGACAGAGAAAGAAAGAGAGCTGCAAGGGCTGAGTGGACAGCACAGAAAAGGAAAGCAGAAAGCAAGAAAGCTTTGGATAGATATCATGCAAAAAAAACATCAGGCAAACCCGACAAGGAAAACGAAGAAGAGCCTGAAGCAACACCGCACACCGAAAGGACTGACATGGCACGAAGAAAAGCACTGAGTAGGGTAAACCAGGCACTGCCAATTTCGCCAACTAAGCATCAACAAACTATTGATGACTTCTTCAAAACAAAAAGGCCCTCTACTGATCCTGGAACAAAAAGTATAACCGAAGTGATCCTCTCATCTGAGCATGTGAACTCAAAGGAACAGAAGGCTTTTAAAAGGTTATTGTCAAAGAAACTTCAATTCAGACCAAAAATGGCTAGAGTGATGAAAATAAAGGTGAGAAGGTTGGTCAACTCAAGCGTACTAAGAAGGCCATCACTCTCTGCAGCAAGGAATGCGTTAAAAGTTGGTCAGTTCTTTTTTGAACATTCGAGAATTCTTCCCTTCAAACGAGGAGCAAAGCATGGTCCTAAAAGAGTTTTGGACCAAACGTTAAAAGAATTATATAGAGAGTATGTGCTGAACAATAATGTAGTTAGCTTCGGCTTCTTTTGTAAATACCGCCCAAAGACCGTCAAGACACAGCAATTCACTAAATTCAATCAAGCTCTGTGCGAGGTGTGCGAGAATATTGAACTCAAGATTAAGGCTTTCAAGTGTGCTGGGATCATTGAATTTGGAAAAACCAAACAGGAATTGACAAATAACATGCTCTGTGAACATGACGGTGCTCACCACAAGCTGGATTGCATTACTTTGAAGTGTCAGCTTTGCGGACCTCAGAAACTTATTGAATCTATCTCAGAAGAGAATAAAAGTAAAGACATTACATACTTTGAATGGGCCTCAAAAGAGATAAAACGAGGGGAGATTGTCGTCAAAAGAAAAGCTCTAGTGACCACCACCACCACAATTGAAGCTGTCCAAAACAAATTGATAGAGGAATTTGGTAAATTCCCTCTTCATTCCCTCAATGCTAAGTGGCAATACAAACAGTTCCTGCTAAAGAAAAAAAATCTTCGTGCTAAAGAACTTTTAGCAGTTCTAGACTTCGCCGAGAATTATCGATGTCTCAGCCAAGATGAAGCACAGAGTGCTCATTGGAACTATTTACAGACGACCATACATCCAATTGTATTCAACTATAACTGCCAAGATTGTGACAACTGCAAAAAAGTTGTGACTGAGGCTGTGATTGTCATTTCTGATGACCTGACACACGATGCAGCTGCAGTACAGATGTTCACCAGGTCTGCTTTAGAGCACATAAAATGCAGAGGAGATTTCAACAAACTGACACAGTTTTCTGACGGCTGTTCTGCCCAATACAAAAGTAAGAAGCCATTTCTTAATATTCAACAAAGTGTCAAGAATGTCGGCATGTCTGTTGAGCGGCATTTTTTCGGGAGTCGCCACGGAAAAAACCCCTCTGATGGAGAAGCTGCTGTTGTAAAATCTGGTGCAACCCGAGCAGTTAAGTGCAGGCGCAACATAATTCAAACACCCCAAGACTTCCACGAGTTTGGATGCAACAAAATGTCTTTGAATGATCCACATTACAAAAGAAAATTCCTTTACGTATCGTCTGATGTCATCCAGACAGAGAGAGAAGCAGAGCTACTGGCCCAGCAGTCATTGAAACCACTAGCTGGAACAAGGTCTCTACATGTTGTAAAGGCACATGAGGGTGCTTTGCTGACCAGGAATCTAAGTTGTTTCTGCAAAGCATGTGAAGACAGCGATCAGATACATTGTGAGAATCAAGACTATGTGCAGCAATGGCAACCTCATGATATGATGCCCGAAAAGAAGAGGAAAACAAAAGCAAGGAGCTCAGCTAAAAGAACAAAGGTGAGCACAGTTTAGCTGTAAACCATTTAATTTACAGGGCTTCATTTTCTTACATTATCCATTCTTTCAAAGGATCTCTTTTAAATACAAGGAAGGAAATTCATTTAGGGGGTATAACAATATAAATCCCTGTCCTTTTAATAGGAACAAATTATACAATATATTTTTATAGTGAATAGACTTGTAACTTTTGAATTGATTTATGTCTGATCCTAATTATTTTACCTTTTTGTAACCTGTTTTAATGTATAACTTGTAAATATAACTGGAGTACTTGAACCGTCTTAACACCTTTATGGCTCAAATTCATAACAAGATCAAGACTTGTCTGATCTGAACTAGCTATGAAATTTGATCAATTACCTACACTTGGTGTCAGAAATTACAAACTGATTTTATAAGCAATATATTATTACTAATGATATTAAACATATTTTCATGGAATACATAATTGTTTTACAGGACAATGTGACGAGCACCCCATCTAAGAGCCAAGCGCCCTTGCCAGACCTGTCTTCATCTATGTTAGGCACCCTGCAGTCTTTAAATATGGTAAGTTGTTGGAACAATCAAAGAACAAACCCTTCTTGATCATTATCAAATTTTTATGTATATGCCACGCAAAAACTATATAAAAATGATACATTATGAAAGTAGATTATATTAATGAATGGACTTTAAAAAGGGAATTTAGCTTGACAAGAAATGTTTAATACTACAACTAAACAGACCAGCGAAAGAAAAATCTAGTGATACATTTGTATGTCATACACTTGGATAATTGTCTTGCATTTATGTTTATTAAGACTGTAACAGTCACACACATACATGAGTCATTTTTTCCAACTATATCTCACCCTTATTTCATCACCAAGCACTCTGTGTCACTTAACCACTACTAGGAATATGCATGTCATAATAATGTTAATCCCGGCCCGTACAAATTAACATGGATATGATGATGATGATCTTAGAAGCATTTGCAGGTCCATTTAACATGCTTTGATTTTTATGTGTCTTGTCAAAATAGTTCGTGATGGTAATCTCACCGCCCCACTTTATTTTTCAGACTGACCCTGTCGTGTCCTTATCTTGGAATTGGTCTGTTCTTGACAATTCTTCTGGCGATGGCATTCCAAATTCACAGGTATGTTCAATCAAAAAAGAATATCACACTGTTTCAAATTGAGTTTCTTTGACTAGTGATCTTATGTTAATGACGACATGGTTTGGCAGTTTTCATAACATAATGCCTGCTCACAGACATGGGTACGAAGCAAGGTCAATTCATCATATTTTAGTAAAACAAAGTGTTCTGTACCTTACAGTGTCAAATAAGACTATTAGCTCTTTTGAATGAATTTGGAGTATAAAACACCCTTTTAATGGAAAAAACATTCCAGGAATTTTGGAAATATCACAAAGCCGCTCTTCCAAAAAAAGGCGGATGCCAGTATTTGAAAAAAGGACGAAGTCGAAGCCTTGGCTTCTAAACAGCGGCTTGAAAAAGCTGGCTTCGTACCCGTGCCTGCCTGCTCATGACCTATTCTTCTTTTGGTTAATTGTCAGACTGTTTAATGCAAAAGAAATCGATTTTCATATACCAATTAATATCAAATTTGGTTTAAAATTGAGATTAAAGGTCCTATCTGTGTCCTGGAACATTTAAACAGGAATGCAAACACAAATAACTTAATGTTCAAACAATGTATGAACTCACAAATAATTTTTATTGGTGCCTTTCCTTGTTTTAGGAGTCAGACAAAGCAACTACCAGCAGTGAACCAAATTCAGACAAAGCAACTACCAGCAGTGAACCAAATTCAGACAAAGCAACTACCAGCAGTGAACCATGTTCAGACAAAGCAACTACCAGCAGTGAACCATGTTCAGACAAAGCAACTACCAGCAGTGAACCACATTCAGACAAAGCAACTACCAGCAGTGAACCACATTCACAGAAAGGCATTTTCCATGAGGGCTGGGTTGCTGCTTCTTTTCCTGGGAAAATCGTTAAGATATATCTTGGAACGGTAAGTGAAATTTTTTTTCCTGCAGGTAGCAAACATAAATGATATTGTATTTTTCTAGCAAGCACACAAAATGTGAGGGTCGAAATATGCAGCATTTAGATTAAGTGCAAGGACAACATGCTAGTCAAAATTCTATAATGTCAATGTTGGTTCCCAACAAAAAGTTATGTAATAGATAGAGAGGTTCTTTTCACAGAGACAGGGAACATTCTGTTCTATAAGGAAAGAGGTGCAGTTGTGAATTTGCCCTGTGATGAGTGGAGTTATAGAGGGGATTGTGATTGAGACTATGTGGTTTTATTGAGCAAAAGATTAGTGTAGTGTTCTAATGTGTAAAGCTTTTTTTAACAAGACTGTAAAGTAAAAAGTAAAGCTACCCATACTAATAACTGAGCTTCGGGTAATCAAGAAATTCTCGAGTTGTTAGACAATTACATTTGAGGTAGTTTGTATTGCTTTCCTCACCAGCTTTACTTGACCAAAAGAGGTTAGCTACTCATTTACGCAACAGGCTGCAGAGTTGATGGGGGATGTTTTCAAACACAAAAAATTGTCCATGCTAGAGCTCAAACCTGCAGTGTTCTTGGTGAAAGAATGTCGCTCTAACAAACTGAGCTATCTACACCCCTGATCAATTTCAAAAATGGAAAGAAATTGGTATAGTGGGTACAGAAACATAAATACAACTTTTTGAGAAGGAACTTGTTAATTGTAAATTTTAGGACACAGGTTTTACTGTTTAGTGTTATACACCATCTTTAAACCTACTGGCTACAAACATAGAAAATACAGTATTTTTTATCCTTTTTCAGGTTCTTGAGGTGGAAGGAAACGAGGCTTTTGTGAAGTTTTGTCGGCAAAATGACAAGGGGAACCACTTTACCTGGCCGAGGGTGGACGACGATGGCTGGATGCCATTATACAGTCTTATAGCCGTAGGAGCTCCACAAATGGATGCAAGAGAACGAATGTTTTTACGTGCATCAGATTTTCATAGATATTTGAGTTAACCATGTACATTTTTCATATTACATGTACAGTAGAATTCACTTTTATAACGAAATTTCGTTTAACAGTACAGTTATTACAATGTTAAAACTATCTAAATAAATCTCCCTTTGTACCATTAGAATATATTTCTTATATCGAACCAACATTACAAAGAAATCACTTGTAATAAGCAAGAATAAAAGACAAATTGAGCAAAACTACGAAAATGAATCGTTTGGTCACTATTTTGTGAAGCATGACAACTGTTTTCAAGTCTTGTGATGCAAAGGTGTAGATAAGGGTTTATTAGTATAAGTCTGTTTTTATCCAGCTCTTGCAATGTATACAGATATCAGAGGATGTAAATAGGAGGAAAAAGCAGAAGAGCTGGCCAATTTCAACAAGTTCCCCTGATTTCAGAGTTTTTATTAACAAACTCAGTTATAACAAACTTCTTTGTTCCTCAAGGAGCAATTTTTTATTGTTATAAGTGAATCCACCTGTAGTAAATATTTCTTTGTGCCATTTGTTGTTCCTAAACATTCTGCTCATTATGTTTTATCACACCTGCATGTTATTTGGATGTATCTTAAATGTTTTTAGTAAAATATATGAATTTTCATTTAATGTATAAATAGCGATTAACTTTGTCCACCATAGCAATCAAAAACTAGTTAATGGTCAAACTATCAACTTCTAAGCACAAATATGTACCTTTCCACATAATTTTAATTTACTTTCAAAATAGTGCATATTATCAGTGTCCTTCAATGCAACAGTTCATATTCCTTAACTTTTTATGTCCCGTCACATTTCTGACAATTGTAAACAATATCACTATTTTCTTGTTGATAGTATATATGAATAGTCTATTAAAAGTCACGAAAGAATATCAAACCAAATACTTTCCAAGTTAATATGAATAAAATTACATCCATACTTATAACAATGTGGTATTTAAGGAAAATAATTATCAAATTTATGTCCAGTCACATTTGTGACAGTTATTGTCTTTCAGTTACATTTGTCAAAAGCTATACACATACACTGAGTTTAAGTTACAGTGATGCTTATATCCTTATCTTTTTTAGTTTTTGATCTAGGTATTAAATAGTTGCAAGTACCATGATGTCTTGTATTGAAACGCAACTGAACAATTTTTTTAAAGTATTATGTCCCGTCACAATTGTGACAATTTTGTTTGAATAAAACTCTTTTACTCAATAAACATGGTTTTAATTTTGACATGATTCTTGTTTGTTATTATTACTATTTATTTATTAGTTGTCTGATTCATGAAATTAGCATTGCTTTTGGTAGTTTTCACTACATTTATTATGTCTTCGTCACAATTGTGACGAAACGGTGTTAATGGATTAAATACCAAAAAGCCAAGTTATGATAAATCACACAGATATCAAATTTTTTCTAGAGGTACTTGAAATATTAAACATCACAGCCATACAAACTGGGAGGCTGTACTGCAAATTTGAATTTGGATGTCTGATGTCACAAAATCATCCCTTAACTGTGGAATGAGCCATATATGATGTGTTTTTTTTATATAAGCATTCACTTTTTAATGAAACTTACTAAACTTAGACATAAAAAAACAGCACAGAAAGACTGTATTTTAACATTAGTTCTAAGTTTGGATTTATATTTTACTTATCTTTTCTCCTGTTTATTTGATAGTATTTTTTCTTGATTATCTAGTTAGCACTTTTATCTCTGTATAACAATATTGACAACGAATCCGAGCCACTCCCTCAGTTATCAATGTCAACCACATAATTCGAATGCGCAAAAAAACTAAGTCAGGGCGTGGCGAGATGACTGAGGGCAAGACGAACTGACGCCCTGGTTTTTCAATCGTCAAATAAAATTTGACGTTCCCAATATTATATGTTTTATTTGATTTTGGCTTTAATAGTGAACAACAGAAGAACGTAATTATTTACTACACAGCGTATTTTACTGTATCTACTTGGTTCAGAATGGAGAAGAGTGAAAATATGAAAATGGGAATGGATGTTAAATCAGAAACAAAAGTTATATATAATATTTAGAATATTAGAATATTTTTCTATTATCTCATTAGTTGGCGATTTGTTTTAGGTTATAGACCGACGAAACAGCAATGCGCAATGTTCTTCAATCTTTTTGGTCATTTCTATTGCCATACATTGCAACTGTGTACACGAGTGAAGTTGAAACATGTAAAACCAATTCATTTTGATTTCAATTTGGTTGTACAACTTATTAAAATGAATGATTGAGAAAAAATAGCAACAAACTTAATTCTCTAAAATGCATAAACTGTACAGCAACGGCTCAGAATGTTTTATTTTATGTTCATAAAATTAGGACCAAACGCTTGTAAATTATTGGTATTTTCTGTTAATTTTGTCTTCATAGTCTTCAAGTTCAATCTTATTTGACATTTATATCAAAACTGATAAAGATGTAGATTACGTAAAGAACAGTTCAGTACAAACTCAGTTTGAAATGATAATGGCCTTTCCCCATATCTTTTAATAAGATGCCGACAAAAAGTCTAGACAATGTCCACTGTTTGATCTTTTTGATTATCATTCAAAGTACCACATTAAATCATGAACAAATCTTTCTAAACGATGGACATTTCTGAACCGGGATAACAAACCCGGAGAAAATCTGACATTCACCGCCTACGTACTTTATATCAGGCCGCTAATCAAGTCAAAGTCACGACGTAACTAATTTAACCGATATCAGTGACTAGTGTGATGGTTGAGGGGATTGCCTAGCGACGGCACATAGGTTCAGTTACACTAGTTACACTAGTGGTCAGCCAGTGGACAATGACCATGATGTTATGTGAGCGACTTCAAAGTGAAATGCATGACTTATAAAATGTTCAAGTGTGATAATTAGTTCTTCTTGAATAACGATAATGAAAATAGAAATGAAATCAGATACAAATCTTATCGAATGTAGTCAAAATGTGTAACTCCCTGTCAACAAGCAAAAATATAACATTTAAAATCATTGTCTTTTTATCTTTTGCGTGAATATATAACTTCTTGGTCATCTTTAATTTCTAAGAATATGACAAAGCGTGAACACAATATTTATACTTTTGTTTTATTTACAAGTTGATTTTTTCATTTTTGAATATTAATTACTATTTTAACATTTGAATGTGTCTGAATTTTTTTGGCAAAACATTTCATGAGTCAAATTTTCAAAAAGGAATTTTGACAAATAAGAAGCGTTTTTTCTATACTTATCATTTGAGGACCAAACGAATTAAATGTACTATAATTTTTTTAGATTATAAAAAAACTTAAATATAAGTTTATTGATGTAGATTTCCTTAAGATATTTCCAAGTAAAAGATTTTTACATACCGTTTTCTGTACTTTGTCTCGATATAGTTTTCCATAATTATTTTTCAAGAGGTGTTTTTGACTTAGTGCTGTACAATTTTAATTCTATGATAATTCGATAGGAATATTATTCTAAGAACATGAACTAAACATATACCGCCATTTTATTTGTATCAGAAAAACACTCAACGAAAGATTATTTACATGTGCCTTATATTGATCACTGTACATGTTTTGTTTTATTTTTTCTAGAGTTGGCTTTAGATACTAAGTTTTTCTGTGTTAGTAGATCTCAGATTAAACGAAAGAAGAAATAATTTCCACACGTCTTGGGTATTACATGTTTTGGGACTTAATTGCGGTTTGGGACTAAATGGCGAGTGGGGACTAAATAGCGAATAGGGACTAAATGGCGATTGGGGACTAAATGGCGATTGGTGACTAAATGACGATTGGAACTAAATAACTACAAGAAAGATTAATGTAGATCTACTCATTGAGACAATTCTAGCCAGAGCTAAAAGAAAGCAAAATAGAGGAAAATCATGGCGTCATCTAAGTGCAGCGGCTAACACTGACCACTGACAACTGACCATGGTGAAGCCGACAGGTGAGACAGGTGAGTCTCATTGGGCGCACAGACACGAAAAATGGACTGCAAAGATACAATTAAGGAAGACGAACATTTGTGCCGGCAGATGGTCATCTCAGTGAACGCGTTAGCGTCATATCGATATTATAGTTGAAGTATTCTACAAGCCAATTTGCTATAGCGATATAGTATATTTCAAACAATGAATAACAGCGCTATCAGACCTCTATAAAAATGTGGGATTCGGTATTTTGCATTAACATTCATTTTTATCGTAATTGTTAGTAAAAACAGTCTGAATTGTTGTAACAAAAACATTACCACCAAAATACTCTTGGTCGTTAACATTGAAGTGACAAAGCAGTTGATTCTACCACTGCTATAATATAGTAGTTGTTTATTTTGAGTCTCCACAGTCCCAAATTGTCTGTTTAAGCGATAAAGCGGCGGTTGATGTTGCACCTCGAAAACGGGTAAACGGAATAATTTCAAACTTGCACTTAGTTTTCTTTTGGACACGACATTATGACTTTTTTAAAAATTAAACATGTATCCCTGTTATTTAGATGTCTCACTGATAAACAGCTTCCATTTTGTCGCTATTGTAATTTAAGGTGACAGTGTCTCGCGCCTGTCATGTAAATTCGTAGACGATTGTGATCAATTTAACGTACTTGTGTATGTATACACTAAGCCCACTGGCCCAGTGATCTACTTAACGTGTCAATCTGACATTCTTAGTGGGTCCATGATGGATGATTATCACACAATTGAATGTCTTGGTATGTGTTTGATCTGTCTGGCAAATATTATTGTCACAGAGTACATTCAATGAGGTCAGTTTACCTATGTCCGCAGTCAAGTAGGTTAAATGTATACTGTTTAAGCCTTAAATATCGACGGATGGGATTGTAAATATATTCGCCCTTTAATACGGAATTCTTTTCAAATGTGAAATAAATGAGAAATGTTAATATTTCTTATCTACCCCTAAATCACAAGGGCTAACAATTTCTCACATGAAAAACAAATCATAGTTCCTTTGTTCTGCTTCTATTATGTGCCTATTATTAACTATAACAGACCTATTCTAAAGCCCTTGGGTTATCTGGAATTCTAATCCGAAAAATGTTTCCCATTAGTTTATATTCACATTTTTTTTATTATGGATGTGCTAACATCTGTGAACAAGGGGGAGCTTAAGTGGTCTGGATATGTGACCAGAGCCAAAGGACTCTTTTTACCATTTCGCAAGGCAGGTAGAGGGAAGGAGAGGTAGACCAAGATAGAAATGGACACTAAAAGCAGTTTTGCTGAGTGCCAAAAACTTGCACTGGTCAGACGTAGAGGGATACAGATTGTGTTTCATCATCGCAGTACCCCGACGACCAATAAGAAAAAGAAGACGAACGTGCTAAGACAATGTTTACAAGACATTTGATTTTGTTTTGAGCATTAACAACGACAAAACATCTGCAACGTATGGACACAGCTGTCAATATGAAATGATAGAATTGCTTTACTTTAAAGAACACAAATCTAAATAGAATTGTTTTGAAATGGGAGAGCCTTCTCTGTGACCGGTTAGGCAATCATTTCCAATATTATGTGAAAGAGAATAACCTAGTTAAACAACGTAAACAGTTGAGATGGAATTTTAATTGTGTAAAAGAAAACCTCGAAAAATCTTAAAGTTAGTGCTTGACAACAAAAGTATGCTTGCTAGAGCTTTTTAAAACTTGTATATACTTTGGAGCGTACAGCTTGATATAATAAAGGAGATTAGCTCGTTAGACATGACGTTTTATCCGTTGCCAGGTTGTCTACCTGTGGTATAGTAACAATCGGTTACACAATTTTTGTTTGATAGGCGATTGCCTCTCGAGGTCAGTTATGACTCATCAATGAAAGATCAAACTAGGTGGAGTGGATCTTAGTGACCCAGAAGTGACCACAAGTCGGCTACTCTGGGGAAACCCGTTGTTTTGACGTCATTACACGAGAGAATATTTCCGGTTGTCTCTTGGGTTTATAGTTTTATGTTGTTGAACACTTTTATCTACTATAGTACGTTGATATACCATAGTGTGATGATCTAATACCACATTGCGCTATTATCTTCCATAGTACGTTGTCAGAGTCAATAGAACACTTGACCTCAAACTCGCTTATTAACTTTTATAAATGAAATACTGACGCACAAGAAATATCAAGAAGAAACGAAATAGAATTACGTTGCTTACTAGCTTGGTGATTATAGTCCGTTCCACAATTAATGGTTTGGCCTTTTTCCTTGTATCTTTTGAACAACTCAGCCGATTCCACTAAAACATTGCACAGCAGGTTTTCTTCGTTCACCCTAATAGAATCATATTCTTTTTTTGTTTTACCTGTAACGGTTCAAAAGTT
>JAUUEB010099610.1:0-15179 GCA_032362205.1 Clione limacina | reverse complement strand
AAATACTCAAAGGGGCCATAACTCTTTTTTTAAATTGATTATTCAAACAATTGTGAAACCTGATTTTAAATAGTCAGTAGAAGAGGATCTTTGCAAGATTTCAAATTCTTAACTCTCAAAATGTGACCACAGCGTGTTTTTGACAAATTAACAGAGAACATATAGCAAAAAAACTCAAAAAGGGCCATAATTGCGTCAATTTTTAACAGATATTTATGGATTTAAATAGCAGAAATTTTATACCCGTTCTCTACCATACTTTCAAAAATAAAAGGGATCCAAGCAAAATTATTCAAGTTATCGCGAAAACAGACAGACACACAGACAAGAAAAAAATATATCACTGCGCAATATAATTGTGTGTGCAAAAAGTCAAATAAGCACTTATGCTTAAACATAAATCATCTCTTCATTAAAGAAAACTAATCAACTGTATTTTCAACAATACTTACAAGACATTTGCTAAGCTTTTCATAATCAAAGAGCTCCTCTTTGTACAGCTGACACAATTCTTCACACAGTTCAATGCCCTTCTCCCACATCTTAACATTCAGGGAGACAAATAACAAAATATTTATGTTTATTAAGAAAAAAATTCATTAAAATCATGCTTAAAATATAATATGCACACAATGCTTTTCTGTTATTGATATTTAAAAAAAAATGTAAACAAGAAATATTAAATACTTCAAAGAAATAATGCAATATTAAAATGAAATGTTTATTTATAGACCTCAAACCATGATATGTATGAAACAGTAGCCATGTCAAGATCACCTTTAACTTTAACAAAACGCATATAAGCTATTCTTACATAATTTGTTTAACAAAATAAAAGTTGGCAAATGAACAAACCTTTCCCTTCTCAAAATGTGATATAATATCATAATATAATTGTTCCTTAAGTTCCTGGTGAGTTTCCATTCTTGGGTACTTAGAATGCATCAACATAGGAGGAAGACGATTGTTGGACCACTGAAGGGTAAAAGAGAATTTAAAAAAATGAAGATAGTGAGAATAAATGCGTCATTTCAATATTACATCATCCGATCCAAACAAATTATTAGACTTTATTCTGGTGCTTCTAATCTAATTTTATTCACTGACAAACGTGCAAACCTCTAGATAACTCAAAATGAAATACCAAGGGCCCTTTTGGTGAAACAATGTTTCCTTCACGCATCAATTGAATCTAAGTGTAGGTGTTTTCTCTTAAATTCAAAGTTTCAAGATGCATTAAAAAATGTATGAAGTTTATCTGAGATCAGTAAACTATATTACAGTTGTATCCACCATTTTAAATGTTATGGTCATCTTAAAAAGATTAGAGTTTTTCTTTAAATAAAGTACTAGTCTCACAAGTCATGGAGGTCTTTATTAATGCTGTAAGGGAAACAGATTAATCTAAGCATTTACATTTTAATTGGGGATTGGAATGGGGGGGTCTCAAGGAAAAAAATAAAATGGATACAAATTCACTGTTTCGAAATAATTAACAATTTATTTGACATTGGTTGGTTGAAGCAGTTAGAAAAGTCTCACAACAAGGTCAGACTATTCAGCAATTATTCCTACCTCCAATAATTTAGCATAAAGCAGAAAAGTGTATCCAGCCTCAGTAAAGTTATCACATCCAAGGTGAAGATGAGCAAGTTTGTGTAGATATCTGATGTACATCTCTTGTCTGTTGATGTCGTGGTAAAAGTCCTGAAACACAAAACAAATGAAGTAAGTCAAATTATTAATCGTGTCACTGAAACTTTCCTATACATTTATACTAACAAGATACTAAGGATGCAACATCAGAATAATGGGTCTAGAAGCACCTAAAATTCATATTGTATGATTATTCTTGTTTTTCCTGTTACTTTTAACATATTAAGACAGTTAACTATTTATTCATTAGTTGACATTAGGTTTTCTTAAAATGAAATAAGTGTATAAGTAGAACATTTTCAAATGAAGAATTTAAGACAACAAAGTAAAATGATGAGTCTTCAGGTACATAAACAAACCCAACAAAAAATGTCTTATTGTTCAAAATTTGTTGCAAGATAAATAATTTCTAAATAGTTTTTTTTTTAAATTAATAATTGAGACTGCTTAGTTATAGATAATGTAAAAGACATGTGAATGTTGATTTTGATAAATATTTAGACATCATTCATTAACACACCAGCTTGACAAGATAAGCAAAGGAAAAATTGAAATACTGCTATACATTGACAAGAGTATATGGTGAAATGAAGTAAAGAATTGACATACCAATAGGTTGACAATGCAACTCATGCGGTGTTCATGGACCTCATCCAACATGATTGTACGGTAGACCATGAGCCTCTCCAGGAGGTCATGGATTGTAGACACAAACTCAAGACTTTGCTCAACCATGGTTGGATTTCTTTTACATAGATCAGTCATACTAGCAGAATCAAGGAGGGAGATAATATATGGTTAGTGATTACATACAAGATTTAAATTTACAAATGAACAGAAATTTATTTAGATAACTGCATACATTTTTTTTTTATCAATAATGACATATTTTGTGTGAATTGTTCAACATTGATATTGTGGTGTTTTCAAAAATGAATTAACAATATTTTTTTTCGAGAAAAACTGATCTGTTTACATAATGTGACCTGTGAAATGTTGCCATCTTCTTTTTGTTTAACAAGTAAACATCATTGATAGTTCATAGACTTTGACATTCAACTGGTAAACAATAACTTGAAATAAGACATTCAGGAGGGTGAAAATGTGCCAAAAATGGAAATTACTTACATGTCTTTAAAAAGCTCCATGTACTGTTCATCACCACGACCACCCTCTATTAGAGCATCCAGTTTGGTGATCATCTCATTCTCAAACTGTTGTTAAAGTTAAAAAACAACAAAAATCAAAAAGTCTACTCTTAATAGTTCAATTCTTAATTGACATGATAAAAAAATATTAAGTTAAGTTAAAAATTGACTTAATCAATTACTTAGTTATGTCTCTTGATTTGTAGTCAGAAGTCGAGGCTTCAGGGTACTTCAGTTAAAATTGAACTCAACCCAAACATATTTGAAGACAAATGTTGTTTCACAAAATGTTTGATTTTGACAAAAACAAACCTCACAAAATGATTTGATGGAGTCACTAAGCCACCAAGTCACATAGCCACTTACTTGGTACAAAAAAGTTTGTATTACACAATTTATTGTGTGATAAAGCTACTAAAAAAAGTATATGAAATTGTGTATAATGACACTACTTTGAAACATAATTAATAGAATCATTTATAAACTGGGATCATTTTTAATCATTTTTCATTGGGTTACTTGGTATAAAAAACACAACATACAATATAACTTCAAGAAGAATGGTAAACAAATCATCTTTCAATAATTTGGTTTGTTTTTCTGTTCCTCTAAATGAACTTTGTCTATCAAATCTGTGATGTTAATTCTAAGATTTGGAACAATCCATTCATTTTAAGTATTTGCGTCTATGTGTCTGCATGCATGTGTAAACTTGTGTCTCTATTAAACGGAGTAGCTTTTTTCACAATACCTCATTGAAGTTGCCTTGCTGCATAAACTCGTGTTGCATCATATCATGGAAGATTGGAATGGTTGCTTTTCTTAATTCTAAAACAAACAAATGACAAAATACGCTTTAAAAGTAATTAAAAAAAAACGCAAACCAATAAACCATCATCAAAAATATATAAAATAATAAGAAACTAAAACTTAAAAACATGTAGGGTATCATGAAAATTGTCATTGAAAAAAAAGATAAGTTGTTAATCCACGGTTATATTCTTTTACCACTCTTTTTGAGTTTCTTGAATAAGATAGAAATAAATATGGGCTGGTCTGAACTCAAAGTTTGTGTTCTTTTTAGCAGGAGATCAATCCCTACCAAAGGATCACTTTTGCCATTGCATCAAAAGAACATCCATGTCCTACAGTCAAAAGGTAAGTACATGACTTATTATTATTAATCTTAATCTTATAAATATAGTCATCTTATTAACTATAGATCAATTTAAAATATCAATACATTTCTAATGATGAAATAAGAAGAAACTAGAAGCAATGAATGTTTATTATAAAGTTTTTGTAAATAATTCAATGTATCAATTTCACATACATTAAACAGAGATGAGCCCTCATTACATTAAGGTTGCTACTTTTAAGTATTTAATCTGTAGATATAGTGTAGCTAGAAGTCAATTAATAGTTATACTATCTATTGGCAATCATATGCAGACCACAATCACAGCCTAACCAGGTACAAATGGAATATGTGGAGATGGCATAACAACTTAGGATTATACGTATACGCTCACATGTGGAGATGGCTTAACAACTTAGGATTATACGTATACGTTCACATGTGGAGATGGCATAACAACTTAGGATTATACGTATACATTCACATGTGGAGATGGCATAACAACTTAGGATTATACGTATACGTTCACATGTGGAGATGGCATAACAACTTAGGATTATACGTATACGTTCACGGAATGATTTTATTCTACATGATCAAAATTATAATAAGCATGAAGTTGATATAGAAGCTTGAGGTTTGGTTAGCATCTGTATCAAATCACTTTCTTAGGAACTTTTACTCACCTATTTCTGGTATCAATGTCATTTCCAAGAACTCACCAACCAACTCTGGGATGAACTTTATCTTATTGGCACCTGTAAGTGCAGCATAATCAAACAAATAATCAAACAAAGAGTGTCATTGTCAAAGATAAAGGCTTACAAAAATACAAGTAATAATTACCAAATAATAGAAATAGTTTGTCTATCATTGACTGATGATGACCTTTAGCATCCATTAAAAATGTAAGGATGTGAAAGAAAAAAACTAACATAGAAAGGAGACAATAGACAAACAGTCAAAGAAGAAGTTTCATAAATTGCAAGGACAAAATATATAATTGGGCCTACATATAACTTCTCATGTGACCAAAATCCCAATTATCAACCAAAAGAACTTACCACAAACTGAACCTTTGTCAAAGTCAGGGTTTGGTTCGAGAACTAATCCCTGAACTTTTACACAAGTACATTAGCATGAGGGGACAAACCTTTTTTTTTGGTAAAAGAGTATTTATTTGACCAAACCTAAATGAATAGGTTGATACTTCATATTAAGAAGTAGAGATTTTAAGTCAAATACTTCAACTTTTTAAGGCCAAATTGCATTTTATCAAAATATGAAGAAAATCCCTGAAATCAGGTTAATCCCTGAAAATTCTCATCTCTGTTTGATTGCCTTGATTTACTGTCTTCTCTCTTTACCACTTTCTTCTTTAATCCTTGCTCCTCCCAAGTCTTGCAGCCAAGTTCTATGACTATTAGCAATTTTGACCTGTCAACAATGAGGGTTTCCCATTTACAAATTTAACAGTCTTTGACAGAGCACTTTAGAGAGTCTTTGTATCTTTTTTTTGGATGACTAATTTTCCTCTTTCCATATGCAAGTTCTGAGAAGAAAATGGCTTTGGCATTGGGACTAAGTGTTCCACCAATCTCAAATTGAACTGCTTAGAGCATCAAACACACTCTGGGTTATCAGTGTCAGGTATCTTGACCTTCCAGGTTATCCCAAGGATTCTTCTAAAACACAAGAGATGGACACAATATAATGTCTTGGTATGCACTTTGTGCGCTGTCCACGATTCTGCTCCATATTATATATAAAGGCTAAAGGATATACCATGAAAAATGTAAAGGTTGTTAATTTACTTAAAAATAAATATAGTAAATAAATCTTTAAAAATAATTCAAAATCAATCAAAGCTTCAGACTGACAACCTCTATAAAAACAAATGAACTCCTGATATTTACCTAGTTTAAACCACATGGCTCGTATTTCAAAGCCTGTCTCTCTTCTCATGTCTTTATATCTAGAAAGGAAATAGAAAATACACAGATGTTCAGAGACAAAATAATTCAAAAAGTGGTATCTGAGTATAACTAAATAAAGACTAATACCAAAAAACATGTATGTGTTATTATATGTGGACACCTGTTACAAAATGGTAAAATTTATTATCACAAATTAAAAGTTTACACCAGCATTTATCTTATCAGATTACAGTATTATAATAATCAGTTGGTTTGACTTGGGATTAAAACCTAGGGGAATTAATAAAACCTCTTGAGATGAGCTAACAGGATACTGTCTGAGAAAGGGCAGATGCATAAGGTGTATATCTAGGTGTCGAGATCAGCAAGGAAAACATCATTTAAGTTGTCTCCAACACGACTACTACTTCTACTACAACATGATTTTGCTTTAGTTTTCCAACAGGATAATAAACTGGGTAAGCACTTTTTTGGTCAATGTCATCCTGAAACATTTGCGTACTGACCTTGAAATGATTTTACTCCTCTTTGAATGTGAGAAGTTATGTAACTGTAGAGCATCTTGGGTGAGAAAAGTAATGGCACAGTGGAAGAAATTGTTCCACAACTGAAAAAAATAAGTAAAACATAGGTGCAATTATCTCTAGAAAAATCAATGAGATAATAGGCACATTTGGTATCACAAAATATGTCCAGGGTATAAGAATAATAAGATAGATACAATCTTAATTAAATGTACACTCACAATAAACATGATGTGGGCTTAAGACAGTTCTATTGAGCAGTTTGGAGCCCTTTCTTGCATTTAATTTCAGATTGATTAATGTCAAAATGTTATAAGCAATATCATCAACATCTCTAAAAATTCCATGCCTTTTCTTTAAAAAAGTATTCATTAACCTACAATATGATATTGGCAAGAAGAACTTTTTGAATTCCCCCAATGATTTTCTACTAAGAAATCTGAAATAACCTTGATGGTGGTAAATAGCAAAGTAAAATAGATTCTGTTAATTAAAGCAAAGAAACATTTTCATTAAATTGTCCAACCGCTCTACTTTTGATGATATTTCTAAACATGAGTTGGTATTTTGTAATCATTCAAATGTGTTAAATGATTTTAAGTATCGCATTTGGTTTTGAAGAAGAAAAAAAATAACAAAAAAGTAATCAATAATACATATGTCATTGTCAACTCTATTGTGCATCAAGATTTCTTAATTACCTGATGTGCTTGCTGATCAAAAGGAGCAGAGAAGTGTTCAAAGATTATTGCAGCAAAAAACCTCAAGGCACGCAGAATCACACTAACAAATGAAAATACAAAATATTTTATCACACATGAAGCACTATAAAAACAAAAACAAAATGTATGGTTGGAGTCTCAAATGATAATTCTTTAGAGTAACTTATACAGTGATAATAATGTCTGGTTACACTTATCAAATAACATAGACAAAGAAATGAAAAAACACAAAGAGTTCAAAGTCACAATCATATTTCATTTAATTTTGTTTTCTCTCAGAACTTTTAGGTTCAACATTTAAGCATTTAGGTAAAAGTATGTTACAGTCTGATAGAAGCTTTTTCACCTTCTTACATGTGGCATGGTTAAAAGTTAAATGTGTGAAAAAAATAAATAACAGTGAATTGGTTTCTTACATTCTTACTAACCCATCATCATACTTCAATTTATCTGGTTCTCATAAATACTATTTGATGAAATCAAAATCAAAATGATGAGAAAATATTAAAAAAAATACAAAACAGAAGTCAGGTTTACATTTGTTTGAACAAGTTTTCTCAATCAAAAGTATTTTCCTTTAGATAAAACAGCTCATCAGACACAAAAATGTTTTCAAATCCCCAACAGTATTTCAAGCCTTTAAACTTAGAATTACAAATTGCAAGATGTTAAAGCTGGAGTTATAAAATATCACGTACCAGTTTTGTATCATAAGCATCTCGAGCCAATCCTTAGGGTAAACTTTGCGATTGACAAGATCTGTGAACACACACAAGATCTCCATGAGGAAGTCAATGAGGTCAAAGGGTGTCTCAAAGCTTGAAATATAGGCTCTGTAATGTGAGTCGGTCATCTGACGTAACATGCTCACCATCACTGCCACACAGTTGCCCTGTACAAATTGAGGTTAGGAAAAGAGATAGAACAAGTGCAATTTTATAAAAATTAACAGTTTTGGTACTAATTTACAGATATAGTTGATGAATGTTTCTGGACAGGTTTCTTAGATCATTGTTTCATTACAACTCTTCTTGAACACTTCAGAAAGATTTTTGTTGGTAAAATTAACACAATAAATTAATTTAACTAGTTTTTTAACTATCTTAATAAATTTGGGTGATATTAAGTTTAAGATCTGACTTTTGTTTAATAAAGGATAACAGCAGGTGTTACAAAGTATCTACAGAGGTACAGAGAGACAACAAGTATCAACAGTCAACATATAGGAGTTCCAGATCTGTTACTGTTGGAATGATCTTTGAGCAGCTTACAACCTTAAAATTTTGCAAATCTTGACAATAATATACCAAAAACAGTGAACATTTGAAATGCAAAGTTCAACAAAATATTTCCAATCTAACCTAAAATGTATGCATATAGGGTTTAAAATAGTATGAACCACAATCTCTTGAAAAATGTCCTAACAATATATTACTGGCTGGAAGTATAACTTTATGAAGTCTTAATATATTTAAAAAAAAAGTGATATAGCTTACATAATTCATTTATCTTCAATAAAATATTCTTTTTAGACCAGACTCAACAGTGCCTTCATCATGAAAGTTAAAGTTTTCCTTTTAAAGAAATATGTATTTTTTTTCCTTTATACCTGACATAAGTAAGATTTTCCTAAGTTGATAATGTGATATTTACATTTATCAAAGATTTCATATAAAAGCATACACTCAAATACAATTAATAGTTATGGCTTAAAGATTTCAATAACTTCACTACACACATTAGAATTTTTACTATATACATGATGTGTAAAAGAGTTAGTAAGATTAAAGATAACAGGTGATCCAAAAAAGGTAAACAAGTTAAAATTCAAGAATTCAACAAAATTATTTAAATTTTAACAAGTTTATCATATTCAAAAAATGGATGATATCATTTTTATTTATTTATTAGAAATAATAATTTATAAAAAGGCTTAATACAAAACCACCAATTTTAAAGGTTATTCCCTTTATGTGGGTTTTGTGACAGTCAGCACAGATCGATTCATTGACGCTTTAAAGAATTTCTAAATGAACTCAGGCCTGTAATCCATCATAATCTGTAGCAGCAGTGGTTCATGCAAGATAGTCCACATATACCGACGCCCTCTTTCAATTCCAAGGTTGCATTGTGAGATGCAGAATAGAATGATATCAATGGTTGAAGCAATCAAAACAGGTGTACATAGTTTTTTCAGTTGAATGCGATGACTGACAATGTGCCTTGACAGCGGGTAACTTTGAGCATATCATGTGACTAGGAATTTAAAAATTAACTGTAATGCACAAAATATTTTTGACTATTGTCTCAGACAATAACAACAAATTTCTGCGGTCAAACTAATACAAAAAATTATGTTTTTGCCATTTCAAACAAAGATTTGTCTCAGATTCTTTGCATTGATAATTTTACGTTTATTCACAAATGTTCACTTTTTAAGTTGTTGACCTTTTTTTGGATCACACAGTATTTGATAAGAACAATACACCTGTTTATGGCTGAAAGATGTATGGACTAACAGATATCTCAATATAGACAAAACAAAACTTCACAGCATGAACAAAATTGAAAAACATAATACATATTCATTTGTTTGACATTATACATACACAGGTAATCTATTCAATTCTTTATCAAATTCACACAATGATTTAGCAGGCAAACATGTGATATGGGTGAAATAAAAATTTGCTTGGCTGATCAACAGTTTATCAAACAATATACTTTGCCT
This sequence comes from Clione limacina, assembly GCA_032362205.1. Classification (NCBI taxonomy): domain Eukaryota; kingdom Metazoa; phylum Mollusca; class Gastropoda; order Pteropoda; family Clionidae; genus Clione; species Clione limacina. The sequence goes on along the minus strand of JAUUEB010099610.1, from coordinate 5,323 downwards.
CTTCTTCTCTAATGCTTTCAACTGCAAGACTCCAAGATGTGCAAAATAGGGTGAATAGTGAGAGGTGAAAACCTTGTAGAGCAACTCTTAATTACTGTTCTTGCCATTGTTCAAAACAAGAAAGTCTACTGTAACTGACTCTTGAAAGTAAAGGTTAAGTCAAGCTGAGACAGGACAACTTTTTGCAACAGAACAAGATAAAGCAAATCACTACATCATTTTCGAAAAAGAACAATTGTAATGAATGATTTAGTGACATAACTGACTTGGAAAGAATAACTACACTGTCTGGAAAGTATAGAATTTAAGGACTTAACCCAGAAATCTTTCTCTGAACTAATAACAGGAAGACACAGTGTGCAGGATGCAAGTTTATGTGAGAATGACACATGACCAAAAAATATGCTTTTATGTGCAATAATCGACAGTTATTAAATTTGGAAAAACATCCTCAGAAAAGAAGTTCTATAAAGTCCCAGGGAACAAAAATCAACAACAGCAGACAACCTCATGCTACATTCTCATTTTTCAGTCATAAAATTACTTTTAGAACAGCAATGAAAATTATCTTAGCCATGAATATTTCTGTGTATGCAGCAAGCTAAAACATATTTTTGAATACAAATAGGACACAATGAGAGCAAAAACAACAACTGACAAATGAGCCACTCTAGAATGATGCCAAAAACAATGACCATTTGAGAGGACAAACAAAATGCAATAAAATATTCAAAAAATGACAAACCAGGAGCATGCTTTCAATGTGTTTTGTTAAAAATATTGCTGAATTTCATGCTTCAGAAAAAATTGTTGTAACCGGATGTCTCTGCATGAGAGAGTGTACTGTTTGTAACAGTATGAGTCATTACATAAAGGACAGAGCAAATGTGTTCATTTCTTTAAATTTGAAAATTTGAGCACAAATGTTATACTCACACTCAATGATTCAAAAGTAACGTTACATCTTTCTGGAGGTTTGTCACCAAAGAATTGCTGTAACACCAAGGAACATTAAAGCAAACATGCTCCACACACACTTAACATTAACAACTAAATTGTTTGTTGAGATAAATAATGCAATATGCTGACCAGTTATCATATAAGAAAAAAAGGGTAAGACTTAAACAAAAAAATAGAGAACACATGCATTCTGGAATATCTTATTGGTGAAGTTTGATAAGTTACTCAAGTGAAATTAAATACTTTGTTGATAATTTGGAAATTTGACTTTAAGATCAAGTGTTGGTTGCATAGAACAAAATAGAATGATTGATAAATGTTTGTATTAACTTCAATTTATATTAAATATCTTAAGACTTCTATTAGTTTAATTCAAGTGTGAAGCAGGTACAATAATCACAACGACATGTCAAAATCACTATAAATATCAATCAATGTAGATAGATAAGACTACAACAGGCAAAAATGCCATTATCAAGCAAATAAAGATTCCATAGAACTATAGCATATGTGATCTTCATGCTCTGCATGTACTTTTCATTATAACATGACTCAAAGTTGCATTATTAAGATATGAAAAAAACGACTTGTGATCTTTTTATAGCAAGATATACTGTTACAAATTCTTAGCTGGGACCATAAAAGCTTGATTTTTCACCTTCTATGTTACAATATGTATACTATTATAATTTTTTCCCCGTAAATATCAATTTTTAACATATCAAACTAGATCCAAAATTAAATTCTAGAATACTTAACTCTAAACACTAAAGAACAATGTTGTCCTAACACTGTGAATCTTTTGAAAGAGGTGAAAATACAGAAAAGCAGAAAGAAAGATTGAACAAAGGAAAACGTTAAATCCTCGAAATCTGTTGGCATAAACAAAAGAAATGTGTCACAGTTATATAAACTTGAGTGTTTTTCTTATCGAAAAGAAAGTGCATCTTGTTTATCAGAAATCAAATTTGTGAAGTAAGAGAGAAAAAAGAGAGAAAGGAAACCAAAGCAGAGAAAGAAAGATTCAAATCATGAAGGATTGAAGGATATATAAAAAGTAAACTTCAAATAAAAATAAAAGTAAACTTTTAAAATATTTACTGGATTTACAGGTTAAGTACCCAATTTACGTTTGATTTAATGTTAAGTTTACCTTCCCATTTTTGATTTATCTAAATACATTTTTCTGATTTTATTCTTAACATTTCTTGTTCATCTGTTTACATTCTTATTGTCACTCTTCTCTCTGATCAAACATTTGTTTCTGTTTTTCCCCTTACTAAATAGTTTAAACGTAAGACATCTGTGATGTCATACTTTAACAACTGCTAAATGTTTATCAAATTCTTTTAGCCATTCTATTCTGTTCACCTTTCACCTGTTCCTAAAAGGGCAAAAATTAAAATACTTAATTCTTTGAGGTCAAACGGTCAGGCATAATCTGATTTGAGATTTACAAAAATGAAAAAGCTTTTACAGAAAAAGACTCGAGTTTTGACAAGTGTCATCTTTTTAAGGTGAAAGAGTATTTCCAATACATTAACCTCTAGTCTATATCATCGTTAATCTCCTATCATTTCATGAATAAAATGAACAGGAAAACAAACTTTGATGATCATGACATTTTTTTGCAACTTACAAAGGATCATTGTAGAGTTTTAACCAAATCTTAACCATATCTCCTTCCAAGTTCTTTAAACAATAAATAAACAAAAGTATTGAGAATAGTGCTTAGAGAATGACTTGATCAACGAAAAAGTCAAACAAGGATTTTTGGCAACAGCTGGCAACAAGTATAAGAACAACAAATGGTCAGCCTAATCAGCAGGACAGACTGATGTAGATAAGCAAATCAAACATGTAATATACCTTAAAGACACCACAAATTCCATACCAAGCAATTCTCCACAACAAAGGAGTTGATGACACTTAAAATTCCAGTAAAGCAATGTAGAAATTCAATGCAAGCAGTACAGCAAAAAACAAATAAAGAAACATACTACTGTTACAACATAGGGTAGTCTATTTACCATAGATAACAGCAAGCCAAATAATGTCACACATACTTTGTCAAATAAATAAGAGTTTCCTTGAACATTTGAGTGTGAGCACAAATCAAAGCAGTGATGCCTATTGTATGCTCAAGGCAGTGATGCCTATTGTATGCTCAAGGCAGTGATGCCTATTGTATGCTCAAGGCAGTGATGCCTATTGTATGCATAGACTTCTTAAAAGACAGTCTAATCAGGAGCGTGGAGGGATCAAGAATAAGAATAACAACTGTACACCAAAGAGAACATTATTCACTACTGAATCTTTATAAAAGGGGACAATAGTAGGAGAAGTGCCACAGATCTTTCAAGAATTGAAGGTTGGGACAAGAAAGACAAAACAGATAAAGCTATATTATCTAGTTACCAGGTTGTTCTAAGGAGGTTAAAAAAGTAATGTTAGTTTATATTTCACACGCAATATATGTATAGTGATTCATTGGTGAGCATGTTATTTATTTTAATGGGATCTGTTATTTAATTTAGTAATTCACATGTCAGAAATCAAGAGCCAGGTGCAGTATTATTATAGAAACTAAAGGTATTGTACAAAACTATGACGAACTACGTAATCAGGGGGTTGATTAAAGTACATTTATGTGTAGGAATACAGACTGACTTTTGTTGTTTACACGTCTTTCATATAACAAAATGACAGATGTGCTGGTTGGTGATACACATGTCAGTAACACACTCATTCTAGATTGAATACAGAACACTGATGGATGATATATGTTCCACTGCAAAATTACCCACCTTTAAATGTTTTTTCTCCTGTAGCTGGAGCTAACCAGCAATAAGCGAAAGAACAAAGAATCAAGACAAGAATGTGATAAGTGGTGTATGTCATTTTAGTCATCAAAAGTATTTTCCATCAATAAAGGTATAACAAAAAATAAAGGAGAAGGAAAAAGATTTAGGACAAAAAGAAGAAACAAATAGAGCAAGAAGATAATCATCATTCAATCTGTCATTGTTATATTCTTCTGTTGAGTTGATACTAAAGACTGTAAAAGGATATGATGAAGCTAGCACTATGGAATTGATTTAGAAGCATTTAGATTATCATCAGGTTAATGAGGTTGTGATGGACAAACTACATCTCATTTTTGTATGCTTATCAAATGTAAAAAATAAAATAAAGGGTGTTTTTTTCCATTCTGATAATTTGATGAATCAAACAATTTTTAAAAGAGGGTTACACAAAGTGCTCAGGATTTGCCTTCCTCATTTTTAATTCCTCCAATGCACTCATTATTTAGGTGACTAACAAGACTCTTCCAATTTGGTCTGTCCTGGGCTACTTTCTCAACTTTCCTCCAGTCACTCTCTTCCTTGTAATAGTTGACAACCCTGACATCAGGTTAAATTTTCTTTGAACAAATAAGCAAACAAAAATGAGACTAGCACTAGCGGTACTGGCATTATTTCTTCAATAATATTTCAGTACTTACGTTTACATCCTGACTTTTTTCCTACAATTAAAAAGAGTTTAGGCTAAGCTAAGTATCAAGATAATCAGTTTAGAGAAAAGAAGACTTTAAAACGTAAAACTGTTCTGCTTGTATGGTAAGTCTTTTTTCTGTTGCTTTTTCAACTGTTTCACTAGCAGTCTAAATACAGAAAACGTTTTGAAGCAAGATGGAGGCCTGCTTTTGGAAGGCAAGGAGCATCAAACATGAGTGTGTAAAGTAGTAATTTATGCAAGAATAAGCCTTTTTTGTTTGCTCTTCACCAAGTTGCATTGGAGTTGACAGCTGGTGAACAAAAAATTAAAATCAGGAAGTGCATATCAATTTATTTTACCTAAATTTAGCTAAGAAACTGATCTTGTTATTTTGTGGCCTCAGACAACACATAGAAGAACCCTATCAATATTTTTAAAAAGGATAAAAATAATTATTTGTCCAGTTTAAATATTAATAATCTTTGCCTTATCTTAATCTCATTATACTTTGAGGTCCCAACTGTCTCTTTGTGCCATCAAACCAATGTGAACAGGAAATAAGAGAACTTGCATAAAAAGGCATTTTAGAATATGTGCAAAGACAGAAAGTGACTTATATGCCACCAATCATCATTCTTAAAAAAAGAAAACTCATACAGCCTGAATATGCCCATGCCAGTAATAATGTTTTAGGTTAAGGGTCAAGCAAAATGCAAATGCAATCATTTGTCTGTAAGTGCAAGTAAGTGTCTGTGTGTATATAAATGAGTGTGTGCGTGCGTGCGCGCGCATGCGTGTGTGTGTGTGTGTGTGTGTGTGTGTGTGTGTGTGTGTGTGTGTGTGTGTGTGTGTGTGTGTGTGTGTG
>JAUUEB010099499.1:0-15179 GCA_032362205.1 Clione limacina | reverse complement strand
TGACATTAGGAGAAGAGCTATTGACCAGTTCATCCCGAGACTCCAAGAAGTGGTTAACAACAACGGGAACACCATTACATTAAGATTCGGATAACCTATAAAAAATATGTCCTGTGAACGTTTTAAAACATGTACTTAACAGTTAATTCATGATGTTAAAAGTACTAAACATGATAATAATAAATTCCATTTGTTACTTCGATGAAATTGATTATGCTTTCTTATTTACGCAATCTTTACGATTCTCTGAAAATGTTCATATTGGTATGCTTGACGGGTACTCTAGACAGGTACACTGTATCAACAGTTGTTAATATATAACGTTGAAATTAAGTGGCAGTAAACTAAACTTATCATGGTTACTGTATCAAATTTATTTTGCATAAATATTCAAAATTGTTGGTGTTGTGATGATCCAAACAAGTGGCTCATTTTTGTATCCACCCGGTATATATTGCCCCCAAATGACCTTGACCTATGAAATGACCTTGAAACACAAATTGACTCCAGAAATGAAAACTGCATTGTATAAGTAAACTTATTAAAAGTGGTATCATACGGCTATATATTGAGATTCTTAGTTCTGGAGATAAACCGAAAATGGACGGCGGCCATCTTGAATTTATGCTACAACTGGAGTTGCTCAAGTACGATTTTTGTAAAAACAACAATTTATCACTCCCGGGACCCTTCTTACCAGTAATAAATACAAAAACAACTTGATCTCCAAAATTGCAAGGTTTGGTCCTAGACCGCTGGACTATCAATAACGATTCATGAAAAGAACGTGCAATATTGTGTGCTGCACAAGAGTACACAGTACAAAGATTCCCGCGCCTGTCCGCGCGAAAAGTGCGCACAGGTATTAAACGCGTTCTTGAACACGGAAGAAGAAATATGTTACAGTGATGGAGACAATCGAGTATTTATCTATCATTCTTTGGTAATTTCCATAACTATGTCCATTGTTAACGGATATTGCTGGATTTAAATAGGCGTCTTCATCGCGTTGATGTATATCATCGTACAAAGTTTTACGGCAATGAGTGATATATTTCATGAGTTATCGTGTACACAGACAGACAGACAAACGACCAGCGTCACATTCTCTACAGCAATTCTTGGTGTCGAGAATTAGGCATGCAGTGACGGAAGACTTAAAAGGTTTATGGACAGATTATCAAGGGGAATAGATGGCATAATATCGTGACAATCCGTGTATTCCTAGTACGGTCATACAGATTGTAGTCAAATACGGTTTAAAGTACTGTTTTATAGTCTCCATCAACAAACAGAGGCTACTTCTTTCTCTCTTTCTCTAACTTTGGTTAACTCAACTTGAGAATTTCACCGGCGGCAGTACAACTCAAAAGATTATATGTTCTTCTTCTAAGATAATGTGCTATAATTAACTATATAGGGGTAACCGAAAGTCCCACATCGATTTGCCACTCATTTATTAATTGTTGAAATGATACAATATTTGGCTCATTTAACTCTCAACAGTTCGTTTCCTTAGATTTCGATCACCGGTGGTCGATGAATTTACATGTCTATGGAATCTTTGATGTTTATCCTAAAAATATGATTTTTTTTCCACAATGCTTATTTAATTCTGTGAAATCCATTTATATCCACTTTAAATTTATACGATAATAATTTGTATATGTTATTTGTATTTAATTGCCCGACGTTCGCGATACATTTTTCCCGTGACTCGCCGCCATCTTTGTCTAATAATACTACTAATAATAATACTAAAAATACCACAAATAATACTTCTAATAATACTACTAACAATACTACTACTAATAATACTAATTGTAATACTAATAATACTACTAGTAATACTAATAATATTTGTTACAATAATACTAATGATAATACATATAATTCTAATAATAATACTGATAATAATAGTAATAATAAAACAGTTATCAAAAAGTCTCTAAATACTTTGTTTATCGATAGAATTAGCTAATCTTTTGGCATGACATGTGGATGTGTATGAATTGTCATGATCGGTTGTAATAAATACTAAATTTTGTATACTGATTTTTTTTCCTTCTTAGCAACTATTGACTTATGAAAAATCTAGGAGAAAATCTTAAAATAGATAACTACAAAATGGGTCATATCAAACTAATAAAAACGTATCACGTAATTTATTTCATAGAATTAAAAAAGTTGATCCAAATACCCTTTCAATGATATATAACATGAGATACCTTTGGTGTAAAGTATGGTTTCATGAGCATATTCATAAATTTAACATTAAAAACATGAAAATATCAAGATCTGTTGAGAGTTAAGTGCTATGTTAAGGGGTCTTGCGAAAAAATTGAAAACTTCTTCCTGTCTGAAAATAATATCCTAAGGCATCAGCCTCATAAGGCTATAGGTGAATCCGGCGATGTGTGCGTGTCTTTACAATGTCCACCTGATAATTAATGTGTGTTGATGAAGGGGTTACAATCATCGCGAAGTTTAAATTAGGAACTATACTAATCAGAGAGAGGTGGTTATTTTGAGTAAGTTTTTGAATATCAAAAAAGAAAAAAACAGTTCTATAAGTAAATATCCCTTATGTTTCAAGGTCTGTTTGTTTTCTCAATTATATTAAAATTAAAAACGTACACTAAGGCAGGCAAGTAGAAAGACAGACGGAAGACAGACAGCAGACAGGCAGGCAGACAGGCAGACAGACAGGCAGACAGGCAGCCAGGCAGCCAGCCATTATGCCAGCCAGCCAGCCAACCAGCCAGCCAGACAGACATACAGACAGACAGATAGACAGACAGACAGATAGACAGACAGATAGACAGACAGACAGACATATAGACAGACAGGCAGACATACATACAGACGGACAGACAGACAGACAGACAGACAGACAGACAACAGACAGGCAGGCAGACAGGCAGTCAGGCAGCCAGCCAGCCCGCCAGACAGCCAGACAGACATACATACAGACAGACAGATAGACAGACAGATAGACATAAAGACAGACAGACAGACAGATAAAAAGACAGATAGACTGTTAAGTTTGTTTCAAATCAAGGTATTTTAAGCAAAGCGCTAATACCAATTGCGTCTGGTGCGTGTTTTGCTTCTTCTTCTGTTGGTAGAGTGCAGGGGATATTGACGCAAAGCTCTAATACAGAAGGCGTGGAGCGTATATCTAGGTGTTATAACTTTTCAAACTTTTTTTGGAATGTTGGTGGGAAGCTCATTTGTGCAACTTTTTTCTAATAACCTGTTTTTCTTTCGATACTGTATTTCTTTTTATAATTCGCAAAGCCCAATTAGCAAACGCGCGAAGCTCCAGAGTGTTGCAGGTCGGTCTTGTTTTTAATGGCTTTTATGCATTGAAAACGTTAGGGGGGATTGGTATTTGGATACTTTCTTCTTTTCCTTCTACTTCGTCTTCTTTTAATCTACTTCTAAGAGGAAGTCGGGTAACGCTGACTTGACGAAGTCGTTAGTATACAATATATAATCATAGTGTACAATGTATTGAAGCTAGCATCTCTCCTAGGAGAAACAGTATCAGGCGCGTAGCCAGGGGGGGGGGAACATGGGGGAATGCCCCCCCCCATTTCGATCCAAAATGCTCTAGAATTGCACAATTTTTTACTTTTTTTCAAAATTTCGGCCGCCGATTTGTAATACAAATTGCCTTAAATTTGCACCATTTATAACTAATGTCAAAAATTTCATTGTTTTGATTTTGTCAAAAGTTGTCCCCCCATTTCAAAATCCTGGCTACGCGCCTGAACAGTATGCATGTGTTTACAGCAAATATTTACTCTGGAGATATGTCGATTTTACTTAAACAAGAAATCCTATTTCAGTAGAAATTTACCTTGAGACATGTGAAGGAATGCCGCCAACTGGGGCTATGATATTCCGAATGTAATGGTCAAAATATTCAGTTTGATACCTTGTTGGGTTACAATACTCTAATTTTTGGACATTTTATGAAATATCATATCAGATTTCCTGTTGGTCACTTTTAGCCGATTTTATATGAAATATTTTAATGTTTCAAAATCGGATTATTTTAACAAAACAAACTATCAAACTGTATTGTTTGACCATACCATTCTGAATATTCTAAAACCAAATATCCGATCAGGTATTAAGGAAATTAGGATCTGTGAACAAAGCCATGTTAAGAATACAGATAATGACGCCCGGAAGAGGTGCGAAGTGGAACCACGTAGCTCCTTAATTGTGTTGCTTCAAGCTCATACATACGTTTTTCCTAGGCGAAATGGTAGCTAACATCTCTCTAGCAGAAATACTGCTTCTACTGAATTACGTTTTCTACTCTGACATATACACTAAATTGTATACTTGTGACATGATTTCCTCCAACTTCCCTTGATGGATTGAGCTGTGTTTTAAACATAGGATAACAAACATACCACAAGTGTACTTAGAATAATAAAATTCACGAAAATGCAACTATTTTGGATTTCATGAATTTATTTCATTTATCCTATATATCCTTTGTAAAGTACTCACTTAAGAACAACAACAGGGGTATACAAGTACACCCCGTGATCAACCAAAGATCACTTTACAATTATAGTAGTAAGCGACGAACCAAATGTGAATCGCACTGTATCGTCGTGTTGGTTAGAATCACTCACTATCGCGACGGTGTGCCTTTTGACTTTGTTTTTTATCTAGAAAACATTAGACCCTCAAGGGGGTGGGGGAGAATTGATACTCTTCTTCGTCTACGTCGTCTTCTTTTGAGCTAATTCCTAAGTCGGGTGACGTCGAAGTGACGAAATGGCTAGTTCAAAATAGAGAAATATAACACATTCTTTGACTTCAAAACAAGCAATAGATTGCCCCGTTCAATAACCACTACATGAATGTTTTCCTTGTTGTGCACTAACATCTCACTTACGATCATTTTCCTCGTTTTGACAGAAATCCAACAGTATGACTACTCCCCCCCCCCCTCCTCGTTTTAATCTCAACCTTTAAAGCTACACGGGGACTCTCCTTTCCGAAATCATATTATATTATTTGTTTATAATCAGCTAGCAGCCTACCCAATCATATCCACATGACGCTACTAATGATATTTTCCCATAATGCAACATGTTCACCAGTGAAAGGGCATCTGTACCTGCCTTTACACAAAATGTCTGGTGCTAATGAAATATCGACTTGAAATTCAATATTGCTGTAATCATAATAGCCCTTAATGCAACGAAGTCGAAAACACATCATAGCTCGATGAGATATTTTAACTGATGATTGTATTTTGCTAATACTGATCCAACTGTCCTACATTCTTAGCACGACGCTATTTATGGTAAGCATAATGCGAGATCACTGATATAGTAGAAATTCAATTTACTACCTGGGCCTTAATGAGATACTAAAACGTTCACACCTCATTCTTCAATCGTAAATAAATTGTTGATGAAACCCACACACATTATAGATTGCTGATTTCATAATCCTCTTTAGGCTATCAAGTAATCCTATTAACTCTGGGTTGGTCGGCTTATACAATAATATTGATTAAATGGCTTATTTTCTTGGTTTGATGTCCAGTTTCAAATACATAAATAAAACAAACCCACTCTTTATCATCCGGGAAAACCAGCTTAATATGTATAAATTGACGCGTGATGTTAAAACATGCTTAACATTTTGCATTTTCATTTTTAAACTTGTATCATTTCAAGTTTTTTGTTTTGTTTTTTTGTTTGTTTGTTTGTTTGTTTTACTCATCAAATATCAGGGCTATTATTATTAGTCAATTCTATTAAGTGAGTGATTTCTACAAACTGTATATGGTTGATGACTGCTAATCATGGTTGTCAACACTTTGGTGCGTCATTTCACCAAAACTCCAGCAGCGTTTTTACTTTAGAACGTTGTCATGTATAAAATAACACTGGGTTTTGCCACTTTGTTTTTTGGTGACGTCTATCTTTCCGAATACTCTCTGCGAATTTCAACAACAATTGCTTTTAAACAACAATCCATATGTGACCTACATGTATCGCCTTTTTATAACAGAATAAGGTACTTTTTTACTAGATACTGTCTTGTTGCAATTATATGTACATTGTCAATGGCCCTATGACTGACTTTCACATTTACAATAAACACTATCATCACCTACAAAACTACATTTTTTACCTGCGACCAATCTTTAGTACTTTTGAGTTTTGTTAAATTATCGCCTATTCTTCCTTAAATTTACAACCAGGTATAGTTAGCATACACTATTTAAACACATTCCCTATATTTGATATAAGCGTTCAGTGTATTTATGCAGGTTCTCATGACAAAACATATTCATTCTAAGCATTGAAAACAATTTATCATGTATGGACATCTTTTGATACAATCAATGTAAGAAAGAATTCAAAAGCTTCAGTTTCTTGAGGTTTTGAAAATTTAAAAGGACAACAAAGATGAAGAAAAGAAAAAAAAACAGTTAATTGCATATCAAATTTATTACGTGTAACTTCATATGAAATTATATGAGAAAAAATACAATTTTGAAAACTAAATGATTGTATACATAAGATAAATACAACATACTTAAATAGTACACATAATTGTAATGATCTAGATATTGGCCTGTCATCTTACATTCATACATTTCCTTTTTGAAAAACTTGGATTTTGGACTTGGACTTGATGCAGAGTTCTTTTTTAATTTAGCCATTTCTTTCTTTTTGGCTGCTGTTGACTTTGCAAAAAAGAACCTTATTCGTCAGCTTTCGGGTGATCTTCAGTGATGTTGTTGTTGTTTTTCTTGATCGCAAGTGGTATGCAATCTGTAGCTTTGCCTCAGCATTTTCCTGATTCATCCTGGACTGGTTTGTCTCCATCATATCATCCATTATTTTAAATGTGCTCTTAATGAGGAGACCACTGATGATGGAGAGCAGACCTTTGACAAGTTTGGTTAGTAGAGTATATTTCTTTCCTTTTATTACATCAAAAGAAGCTTGCTTCTCCTTGTCAAAAACCTTGTTCCTCTAGTCTGTATCAACTCAAAAACAGGGGAAGTTTCGTCAACTGTGTCCAAGGTCATGTTGGGGTCAATGGTGTAAAGCTTTGCTTCTTCCGTCAGTCAGAGGAATTATGTGTGGCAGACTCTCAGCCACTTTCATAAGCTGACCACTACATACCTTCTGGTTGGCTTGATCCAGGGCTTGCAGCTGGGATGTGGTTGTGTTGGTCATGGGGAGTTTCATAAATAGCTTGACACTTCTAACATATCCTTCTAAAAGATGGCTTAAACAGTCACCTAGCCAGCTTGCTTTGATCCTGGCAGCAGTCAGAAGAAAGGGCATAGTATCAGTGCTAACGTACATTACACGGTTACGTAGCTGATGTTTCTTTAATGTGATATCTAACTCAGCCAACAGTTTGGCATCAGTTTCTGGCAGCTCAGTTGGCTTTATGAAGCAAGAAAAAAGGTATTAGTGACAAAGAAAATCTCAGAGTAAAGGAGGTGCACCATTGGTTTGTCGGACTGAAATCATTTGACGAACCCTAAACACTTCTTCAAAACTCCTCTGAGAGTGTTCATGGCCAGCTGTGTTTGAGTTGGAGTCTTAAAGAGGTGTGTAAGAATTATCACAAGTCTGTCATCACCTGCATTTTTCTTTGTTAAAGTTCTGATTGTTGAATGAATGGCTTTCAGTCTGATCAGGTCATCAGAGCTGACATTATTTTATGCACAAATTAATTCAATGTGTCATTTATGTTGCCTCTTCTCAGGAGTGAGGAAGCCAAAGTAAAACACTAAAAGGGCATCCCATATGAGTGCCAGCCGACCATATGCTTGGAGCATGTATAGGAACCTTGAGGTTGATGGTCTCACAACGCATCAATTTGTCCCAGATAATATGTCCTGAATTGTGGTGAATAAATGCTTGAACTTGGGTGAGTCTTCAATATCGTAATAGATAGTTGATGCCAGGGCTGGCACATCGCAAAACCTTTTCAGATGGACAAAGAAAGCCTTTGCAGCATTGTTCAACATATGAACTGTACATCCACTGGTGTCTTAAATATGCTGATTCTTGTCTCTCATCTACTTTTGAACACCCCCTTTCTTTCTTCTTGCAGTTGTCCAGCATGCATGGCATCATCTATGAATAAAATGAATACAAAATCTTCGATAGATATAAAGTGGAGCATTGATTTTCCAAATTGTGTTCATTTTACTAGTTGTGTCTGACTTTTTATTAGATTTTTGTAACCGGCCATTTAAAAAAATTCAGATATCCCTGATTTGGGAAGTATAATTAATATTACTATTGGACTGAGTATAAGCTCTTGCTGCTTGCGTCACACCATGGAAAAAAAAGGGCCTAGATATTATTTATTATTTGGGTTCACGACAACACAGACCAGTTACGTACTTTATAGTCATTTTCTTCCAAATATTCATGGACCAATCCTATGTGTCAGCAGAAAATGGATAATATTTTTTTCATGCAATATAATTAGTTTTATTTGTGTAAACTATTGTTAAGAAGAAAACAAATTTACAAGTTGTTACATTAAAAGACATTTCGAACCAGTCTGGTATTTATCGTTGGTATTAAATGACTGACTTGATACAAAGGTTTCCTCTGTCATTGTGTGACAGCACATATGTGTTGAATATAAACATTGAAAAACAAAACACAAATGCTTACTATTACAGGCATTTTTTCAAATCATTTTTACCTACTAAATCTACAATTACCTGAGTCCACTTGAGGTTGTTCTTAAGAACTCCATCCGCTGTCTTTAAAATTGCAACTGACGAGGATACAAGCTGTTCTATCGAGCCAAGTAACTATGTCACAACTTGTCTCTCTGTCTCACAGTAGTATTGGACAAGGAAGTTCAGTACCTGAATAATTTTTCATCTTTTAGTATTTTTTCACAAATTTAAAAACAACAACTAAACTAATTGACTTATATATTAGCACATGTTTGCATTGCATAAATTATGTTTCTTTGGTTACAAAGTAGCCAAAACAATTTGATTGTGCAATTACTACTGTGAACATAGAGAAATCTTAAAGTAAAGTGTCAAACATATCACAAACTCTTATTTGGGATAATAGCATAAGATAACACACTATAAGCTTCGAGCCTTTGGCCATTTGTGTAATATCCATAATGAGATAAAATACTAATGTTTCGGTCCCTTGTTAATTGGGTTACTTAATAACAATTTATAAGGTACATATAATATAATAGGTTAACAACAGACGGGCCCTCAGGAAAGTGGGAGTAGAGGAGTGGCTTATCAACACAGTCATGTCTATGTATTTGCACTGCAAGAATGCTGTGAGCGTGAATGGGACTATTGGGGAGCCTTTCAGCGTAAAGGTTGGGGTCCACCAGGGCTCTGTCTTAAGCCCCCTTCTCTTCATCATAGTGATGGAAGCTTTGTCCAGGGAATTCCGAACAAGCCTACCGTGGGAACTGCTCTACGCCGACGACCTTGTTCTCATCGCGGACAGCATCCAAGCCCTCAATGATAAATTTGTTGCCTGGAAGTCAGGGATGGAAGGCAAAGGACTGAGGGTAAATGCAAAGAAAACCAAAGTGATGATCTCCACCAGCAACTCACGCCAAAAGACCAAGTCCGGAAGACACCCCTGTGGTGTTTGCAACATGGGTGTTGGCAACAACTCCATCCACTGCCCCTCCTGCAAAAACTGGATCCATGCCCGATGCAACCAAATCAAAGGCAAGCTCGTAAGTGCCACCAATTTCACCTTCCCAAAGTGCCGAAACCCCGCAGCAAGAGATTCCCAACCGGCACAAAACGTCACCCTGTCTGAGAATGAACTAGAAGTGGTTGATAAGTATTGCTATTTTGATAACATATGGCATACTGAAGTTCGATGTGGTTGAAGATATTTCTTCATATGTATATATCAGTGCGTGCTTGTGCAGCAAAATGCGATTTTCCCAGGTTAAGTGCAGCTTTCCAGTAATAAGTGTCACGTGGTCTCTATGTCCCAGCATGATCCCTATCATACAAAGAACTCGCGTGTTTAGCTTTTGCATTAATTCATCCGATCAATACGCTTAGCCTTCTGTTCTTATTCATGTTTGTACAGTTTACTTTGTGGCCTCAAAAATATCACATGCAACTTTTTTTTACCTTTTCATCTCGGAGACTGACGATAAAACGTATTGCGGTAAGTGTAATCTGGCATGATTCATTGGTGGTTTGAAATAGATAGTAGGGGCCAAACATTTTATGCTCTATGAGGGGTCCAGAAACAGAATTTCCAGATCCTTAAAAATGCCTGCACAGATTGAGCGATAGGGATATCAAAGAGTCAGAATTGATCGCAAATGGTCTAAAACGAAACGTATCATCGACAGGCGCGGAGCCAGATGGACATGGGGGACTGCCCCCCCCCCCCATTTTGATCCAGAATGCTCTAGTTTAGCACCATTTTTCAAAATGTCGGCCGCTTCGCGGCCATGGGTCCCCATTTTAGATGCAAAATTCCCTAAAAGTGCTCCATTTATAACTAATCTCAAAAATGTCGACCGCTTCGCGGCCATTGTTTACATTTCATCCAAAGTTGTCTCCCCCCATTTCAAAATCCTGGCTACGCGCCTGTACACACTCATAAAAACAAATGGAAGGTATAAAAAGAATAAATGATGTCTTTTGTAAATTGTGTAGCTTTTGTTAAAGTTTGCTGTCTCCAAAAACGTGTTATATCAGCGACTGTGTAACTTGAATATGTTGGCGTGCACAATCGGCATATATCAGAACGTAATTGGACCGAGTTGCAGAATACTGAAAACATGCCTACCAGTCGTATCACAAATCTCAAGTACCAGGCATTAGATGAGAGAACGGCTAAATTGTCAGTTTAAAAAAGTATTATATATAACCTGATCTGGATTAGAACATACAACCTTCTGATCCCGAGACGAAGATTTTAACCGTTATCCACCATCTTCTTCTCTCTTGGTATTTGGTCAGAGATTTGTGTGTGTCAAGATGTTTCATTACAGAACTAAGAACTACATAGGCCTACAGTAGACACGAAAATATGGATTCAACGAAAGAACTGCAAATCTCCGTTATTGTCCTTATCTAACATAAGTTAAAATATTTATGTTCAACTAATAAGTGAAACCAAAATATTATCGAAAAGTTTCTAAAAAGCTCAAAGAATACAAAAAGACAGAGGAAATAGCCAAAACGGTTGATAAATTAGACAAAAAGACTTAGACTTCAAATTTTAGACCTATATTTCCACGAGAAAATAACCACAGCATATGTACATTCATGCTGATGTAAGTGGGTTTATCCTTTTGGTAAAAACCCGATATTTTTGCTACGCTAGCTACACAAAAACGTCAACGAAATTCTGGATCCAACGAAACAAACAGCCGGTCCCGACATGTTCATTGAAACCCGTATCTACTGTATGTGTTCAAGGATTTTACAGGAAAAGGAGGTGGGTAAAATTTATCTTTAGTTTTCTGCATTAAAAATGGCAGACGGCCATCAGCACATCCGAATAACTACTACCAATAACTACTCCCACTCCGGGAGTAGGTATTGGTAGGGAGTCCGGACATGTGTGACGCAATCAGCTACACGGGGTGGTCGTCATTTCGGAGTCGGCGGAGTGAATAACTACTCTTTCCGCATGTAAAGCGGATTGTGTGTAGAATCGAAATTCGATTTTCAATTCTTTACTCATGATGTATATTATTTTATTTCGAGTAAGATAATGGGACAACTTCTCGAACACATTTAGCAATGTTTCAGCTAGTTTCAGATATATTGTCTCTATGATTGTGTAGATAAATACCACAAATACTCATAAATACAGACTCATAATTTGTCATATCATATTATGTGAGATCAAATTCGAGCACCTGCTATACCAATCCCGTACATAAAACAAATAATACACAATTTATCCTCTTAATCCCCGAAGGTAGGCGCCAATTTCCGTGGTAAAAAATGTAACGTGAACGTTGGATGTTGTCCGCCATGCAGCCAACAATGAGGTCTTTGAAGGACGTGTCGGCACAACCGGAAGGCGCCATGTTCGGCGACATATGGTCAAACGTGAATCTTGGATCTAGTCCGCCATGCCGTCATCAATGGACGGATTTCCTCGGGGCTGTTTTGTTTTGTTTTTTGATCTCCGGATCATGGACTGCCATCCCTATATGAAGATGCTACAACGTGTTCATGCTATCAGTATCAGTGCTGCCCTTTATTGATATGCGTGAATACTACTTCTTGGAAATACATAATGTGAGTGTGTAGTAACCAATTTTCTAGGATTTCCCAAGTGCTTTTCTAATGTTATGTTATAAAGTGGTGTATTTAATTATTATTATTTTTGGAAGTATTGCTTGGTGAGAATTACATTCCTGTATAACAGATATATGTTAATCAGTTCATCTTAATGCTTATTCTATGGGAACTCTAGCATAATGAAAATTATATATTATCAGACCGCTCCTTGATCATGGACTGAAGCTAGGAACTCCAAAAGTCTTGAAATGGCTCCCTCTCTTTTCACTCTGTATGTCTGTAGGTATGTCCGCGGGCTATAGCTCACACCGTTCGACATAGGAACAGTAAAAATATATTCAGTCATCACTCATCAACTTCCATTCTAATTCAAGTGAAATGCTATGCCACAGTCCATACCAACGCAATTAAAGAAGAATTAACCAAAAATGCCCCCAGACAAATAAAACCTTTCATTGAAGGATCATATTTCTGCAGCTGACAAGGATTACTTTCGTCTCATGAAGAGATTTCTCCCAACTCGCAGCTTATACTATCGGTGTCTATGACAATTTGGTGCAAATACTTCTGGTGTATAATGTGTGCTAATGCGTAAAATACCACAGTGTCTGCTTCTACTTGGCAGGGCCGTCCTTATCATGTGGGGGCAGATGTGGGGGCCCTCTACCTTATCCTTCCGTAACCTACCCCACCAGATAATTAGTCAATTTTTCTTAAAGGAAAAAGTCACATTTCAACAAGACTGTAAAAATGAGTGAAAGAAATGACTGTATCTCTTTCTTATATACTGAAGTATGCAGGCCTATTTTCTAGTTAAATAACTGAAATAATTAATTCATATAAGAAAGTAGGCAAAAAAGTGATAAAAACTAAGTTTAAGAAAGGAATCCCAAGAGGAGTATTTTTGGGTATGGAATTATAGTCACCCGGTGTAAATCATGTAATTATTAACTCCTTCGATATCTTTTTTTATAATCAAATATCGTAATTTAAGTATGAACTATATAACATCATGTATCACGAAAAAGAT
The DNA here is from genome assembly GCA_032362205.1 of Clione limacina. NCBI lineage: Eukaryota > Metazoa > Mollusca > Gastropoda > Pteropoda > Clionidae > Clione > Clione limacina. The sequence continues at coordinate 1,836 of JAUUEB010099499.1, read as the reverse complement.
ACTGAAATTGGGTTTGTACTCTTTGTGAGTAATGCTGTTTTTTAGTTAACCTTTTGAAGGCCTTTTATTTGCGCCTTATTTTTGTCCTTTTTCCGAATTACATCCAGAAATGTTGAACTATTTGTTGTCTAAGAAAAACTCCAACTTTCACAAAATTTTCAAATGCATAAGACATCAACTCTCGGCCTCATTCTTTCTTGAAAAAGTCCGATATATATTGCACAAATTTCATACAAAAAATATAAGTCATTGAATACTACGGCTTTACCCTCGTTGCCAAGGATTTCACGTTCAGGGACAAGCTTTTGCCGTATAAATGTTCATTTATAACAGTCATAAAAAGAAACTTTCAATAAAAAGAAGGATCCAAAAACAAAAATATGCGTGTAAAAAAAACTTTGTTACGACCTTCTAAAACGAACGACTTGCTTAGGTGGCATTTAAAAGAACTTTTTAACAAAAGAAGGAAACAAAACGCAAATTGATGTAAACAAGTTTGAAACCACCTTCTGAAATATATATTGCTGATTTGACAGAAAATACACAGCATTCACAGAGTTGTATCATTTAACTTCATAATGAATCAAAAAGATAATATTGACCGATGTGTATTTACCGCTTTTTATAAGTTGTATCAAGCAAGAAGAAAATGAACAAAAAATGCTTTATTATCTAAGGTGAAAAGTTTAAATGTAAGTATTTGTCTTACCTTAGTTGTTACAACTACACGTTTCCATAAATTTAAGGGGTGATGGATACCTCTTCAAGGCTGCAAACTGTATGACTGAAGATACTCAAGATGTCGCGGTTTAAAATGCGTTAGTTGATTCAAAAGAAATGAAAACTTCAATTATATGTCTCACCATGCTGCAGTTTATTAAATTTATCCTTCTGTCAAAGCCACGCAAACAATTGTACGAATGCCTACTGGTATACGCCACGCACGAAAGCTTCCCATTGGTCCCTGTTCTTGGACAACTTTAACTACCGCCTACTACTAATAATGCTATATTATCTAGGGTGAAAAGTTTACATGTAAGTCGATATGACGTAAGGGCGTTTCTCAGTTTTTGCTGTTTTGAGATACAGCGGTTTAAAGTTTTTGGTGACTTAAATTTTTCAATTAAAAAACAAATAAACGTTAATATCTCAGCGAGTTGTTAAGCTTGAGCCACAAAAATTGGAGACAACATAGATCTCATGGTCTATTTTCTTAAACTGTATCTAACTCGAAACCCCCAAAAACTGAGGTACGCCCTTACGTGATATCAACGACGGTATTTGTGTTACCTTAGTTGTAACGTCAAGGCTGCAAACTGTACGACTGAAGATACTCAAGATGTCGCGGTTTAAATATTAAAAACCCTGAACTTAATTGTGGACATGACTGAATAATCACACGAATGCGTCAGAAATGTCAAGTTTGGTTCGGCAATTTCAGGGTTTGCATTTGACGCGATAATAATAGGTTGACTTGTCAGAACTTTATCTTAATACCATGTCCGCCCATAGATTGTACGGACTGTTGCACTGAGTCGTTCAACTAAAAACATCTCTACTATTAGCTGGCTGATGCTCCATCATTTAAGAGGTAGTGAGGTAATGAGGCAGTGAGGAAGCGCTTTCTGAATTTGCAAATTCCTACAGGTTAATTCTCCAAAAGTGTGGTTCTTTAGTGCAGAAACCTTGAACCGTATGTAATAGTTTACATAATGTATCTTATATCTCAAATCACCATTAAATACATTTTTCGTTGCAGTAAACATGCTCTTTCAAATCTCAATTCATTCATGTTCCTTCTTTTTTAAAATAAGTAAATAGAATTAGGTTATAACA